>JAQGAU010004597.1:0-11371 GCA_034698045.1 Paramacrobiotus richtersi | reverse complement strand
GATTGTGAGTTACCGTCAAATACGTTGCACGATTTATCTGCAGCTGTGGAAATAGATTTCCAGAAAACTTTCTTTGTGTCGTGCGGAATGTTTGTTGATGGGGTTAGTAAATCAATTGCAAATCGATCAATCAGTCTCTAATCAGTTGATCGAACATCGATAATCGTGTAGACAGGAGTTTATACCTTTCGTATCATTTTCTTAGATTTCTGTCAAATTCTATGCCTCTTTTTAGCTGTGTTCGTGTGTAGCAGACTAGCAGTAACTGCACCACAGTCTTCGGTGCCTTTGCGTATCAAGTTATTAGTCACTAGCTAGCTGTTATACTTCGAGTTAACTTATCGGATGAATGATGATGTATCTCTTGTACATTCATTCATGATACTCTACTGATTCTTGGAAGTCGTTTATAGAATCGAGCATGAGGATAAAACGTTGTTGATGCCTGGTTATAGTGTTCGTGAGGACGACGATCTCTTGTGGGATCATAGAATTCCGTCCTCTTCGGCCATACCGCCACGAACTAATCCGTTCCCTCGAAACAGAGCTGCTTCTGATCCGTCTGATACGGGTAAGATTGAGATGTTCCCTGTGATTGATCGTGGTTCCCGCGAAGATTTGCGAGATATCGGTCCTCTGGAAGCGGAAGATGAGCTGGATGATGACGAGGATGCGCGACAAAACCAGCTTCAGGTTCGTGTTTGCACAGAGTTACTGTTCCAGCAATTTTTAGCATAACCTCCCAAACATGCCGCAACATTGCTGACCGACTTATCATAAAAATTTTTGAATTTTACTCTATGTTGTTCATATGCGCATGATACTTACAGTACTTACTTCATGTTTTTTATTTTATTGTTGCGCATTAATAGTTCAGTGTGACTAACAGGGAGTTGTGATCCTTGTGCTGATTCAGCATGTGTCACTGCACTTCACGATTAGTCTGTTTTAAAAAGGGTGTTTTTTTCTGTACTTTCTCTCCTGGCTTCGAAGACAATACAGGATTGTGTCGCTTTCCTTGTGATTACGCACTACGCTGTAATCTATTGTGTGCGTTACTTTTTTCAGATTCCGCAAGATCGTTCACGCCGTCGTCGCAAATCTTCCACAACTTCCCGTCATCTCCATTTAACACGGGACATTCCGCAGTATCCGGGGGCGACAGTAAGTCCTCCGCGAGGACTGCCAGATTTATCCGAAACCCCTGCCGATGTGTTTTTCGCTCCAACCGCAGTTGAATCCCGAGGCGGTTTATCCTACGTGAATGAACCATGTTGTACGGCAGAAGCTGATCGCATGAAATGGCGAATACGTTTCTTCTTTATGGATCCCATCCAGAAATGGAGAACCAAACATCAGTTCCCGTGGAAATTGTTTCTGCAAGTTGTCAAGATCATATTTGTCACCATACAGGTATCGTTGATTTTCTTGAGACAGATAATTAAGTGAATATTCTAGAAATAAAGGAACTTTTTGATATCAGTTTTACATGCATCTGGACATAGTGAATATTGTTGCGTTTTCTTAGTTGGTGACATTCGGAAACGAGCGATATCGATTCGCGACATTCCTCAAGCAGAACACGGTGTCTTTCCGCCACCTTCTACTGGAGAACTGGAACGATCCAGACATTCCTCCCCCTGTTTATCCCAATGTCGTCTACTCCGTCTACCTCCGAGAAGATTTTTATAGTCGGATTGATTATGCGGTGAATAACCTGATCGATATCCGTGACATCGCTGTGGGGACCTATTCATATACAACCGTCAACGACACGGCTCTCTTCCAGTTTTGTAAACGCGAATTCATGCAGGCGCATGTGTTCCCGGAGAATCACTCTTACGTGTACGATTCAGGGATACGAGAATCATGTCTGTGGATCGATTTGTTACCGTTCGAGCATATTACCTTCAGTATCAGGAATTATCTGGATGAGAACAATGCCAGTATTGAGTTTGATAAACTGGTGGATGCCCGGTTGGTGTTGAATGTGAAGTCGGTTGCATTGAAACCGAACGATCCAGATGACGATCCGGCTTGCTATATATTCGACGTCAACGTAAGTTGCTGTGTTTTCGTGGTATTCACCGTTTGACATAATTATGTGACTGTTTTTGATTTGTTCAAAGAAATTTAAATAAATATCAGATAGATGTTAGAGATAGTGGTTTGTGCTCGATTAGATAGAAAGTTAATCTTTGTATGCTTTAGATAAAACTGGATAATACCGGACATAATGGCCAGATACCAGTATCACTGGACATTGATCCCCATGTCGTACCTTGTAATGGGAGGATTCTGTATGATGACGGGGAAAGTGTGATGGACATCCTTGTGCAAGTGCTGGATTTTAGTGTTCTCTTTATCAGTATCATTTCTTTTGTGCTCTGCGTTCGTGCCTTATGGAATGCCGAGAAACTGAAGGGATCAGTCACTGAATTTTTTATGGAAAAATTCAGTTACCGGTATGCGACTTTTATTGTCACTTGCATGTGTTTTTTGGAACAGATGCCGTTTTTACAGGTTATCCAACGATGAGAGGATGGACTTTTTGAATTTATGGTACGTTATGATTGTGATCAACGATGTGCTGATTCTGGTGGGAACGGGAGTGAAGATCACGATTAATAATCGGACCGTCGTGGAATTGCCTTTGTATAATGCCTGCGGGATGATGTTGGGTGTGGGAAATTTACTGGTGTGGATCGGCATTTTGCGTTATCTGGGATTTTTTCGAACCTATAACATTCTGATATTGACCTTCAAAAAAGCCATTCCCAATGTACTGCGCTACCTCGTTTGCATTTTACTTATCTTCTTCGGATTTGCGTTTTGCGGATGGATCGTACTTGGACCATATCACGTGAAATTCCAGGTCAGTGCACTTCATTTGCGTTAGCTTTGAAAGATTTTACAGAATTAATGTCTTTAAAAATTCACAATTAATCCGAATGTCCATAAAATTCAATTTGCAACTTTTTCTTGTAGACGTTTCATTCGACGATGGAAACGATCTTCAGCCTGATCAACGGAGACGACATGTTCGCTACATTCGCCATTCTCGCTTACCAGAACTCACTGATCTGGTATTTCAGCCGGGTGTACTTTTACGCGTTTATCTGCATTTTCACCTACGTTATTTTATCATTGATGATATCCCTGATCATGGATGCATACGGGACGGTGAAGGATTTTTACGAACAAGGTGGACCGGTGTCCCGTATTATGGAGTTTGTGGCGGAAGCGTCAGCGGGTTATCCTACCTCATGTCCCCGACATCCCGCCTTTACAGCGCCGCAATCACCTCAAAAGGGATTACGCGGCCGGCTGACGAAATTCACGGACTGGGTGCGGCGTACAAGGGATCGTTGGGGTGATAATTCAGCGGATGATTGGGTACCTCATCGACGGATGGAAGAAGGTTAATGGGATTTCCGTGGAGAGCTTTTTAATTAATGTATAGCATTTTTGACATGAACAGTTTATAATGTGCCTGATCTTAGGAAAAAAGTGATTTATCTTTTAACTCCGGTGTCTTGGTGCTTTTCGCTGCTGACTGTTACTTTTCCGCTTTGACTTGACCTTCTGCGTTTGCTCAATAAAATTTCTGGATTGGACAGTTGTGTAAATAAAGCAGGCAGGCGATTAACTTTTATTTTTAAATGAAAAATTATCAGATTTCATGATCTATCGCAAATAAAAAAACCTGAAAATAAGTACCATTTTGGGCCTTTGGGTAGTATACCATACGTAGTATACACATTATCTAGTGAACCGTTTCTATTTATCAGTTATACACATATTAGTTACAAATTTGTGAATTACTTGGTGTTTGTTAGTACTTGAGTGGAAATTTTCCAGTGTTGACGTGTTTTTCTGGAATACTATGTACTAATACATAGTGTCCCCGATGGCTGGTTGTTCCATATCACTGTAGCAAGATGCTTTACTTGCTGTTAAACATCTTGACTGTAGTAATTTCGGCTTGATTAGCATTAATTCCCTTATTCTCCGGTAGGTTACTGACTGGCGGGTTGAAGCGATGTCGTCAAACGTTCCGGTTGATAGTTTTCTGTAGTGGAGGACTGCAATTTGCCACACAATCTCTTCGATTTTGCTACACCCATTGTCTGACTAAATACGGCCCACAGCGCAGAATTTCGGCATCATATCGATCACAAGATTAGTAACGAACATTATGCAAAATCTTCGACTTTTGCAAGCATCAAATTCTCAAAGACATTCAGATCAATCAGTCAGTTATAATTAACAGTAACAAAATAATGGAATTGTTAAAAACATTTTGATCAATCAGTCGGTTAAAATTAACAGTAACAAAAAAAAACTGGGATTTAACAATCCAGTAGAATACCAATTCGCAGGGCTTTAAAACATTCCGGAAAGGAAGAAACAGATGCTACACAGTATGTCGACTAGTCCACTTTGCGCGTCAATATTCGGCCAGTTTCGCCCTTTCCTTTCGCACCACTTCTTCCATTTGCATAAGACCATACGAGACATCTATCCTGTGAATGTATGTCTGTCCATCGCATATTTTTGGCAATATCCAACCGGCTGAGACGAAAATTTCTTTAAAAAGCTCAAAATGTTCGGCAACTTGTTCTAAATATGAAAGGAATAAATGAAAAACATTCCACAATATCACTGGATAGAAGTAAACGATAATAAAAGCAGTCACAGTATGGTTTACCTGCGTTTAACTTATTTCTGATACCAAGCTTGATTGTGTCCAACACATCGGTTTCCGCAAACACAGTCTTTTTTTTCCCTGCTTGGCTGAATCTTCTGCAAAAACATCAGATGTTAAGAAGTGAAGATGGACGTATGATGGATCTGTACAATGAACTTGCACGTACTTGCACGCGAGTAAGATAAGCAACTGACTATTAGCAATATGAACATTCGTAACTTGCAAATGAAAAAGCTGTAGAAGTACAAAAAGTCAAACGAAGCATTTCCAAAAACATCAAAGAAAAAAACCGTTGAATCTACACCGCCACGACTCGAGACCATACCTACAATTCATACGCACAATACAACACATACCCTAAAAGTTTCCGAGCCATTATAACCATCATATCCAACTGATCCCGACGCTTTTTT
Organism: Paramacrobiotus richtersi; assembly: GCA_034698045.1. Lineage (NCBI taxonomy): Eukaryota > Metazoa > Tardigrada > Eutardigrada > Parachela > Macrobiotidae > Paramacrobiotus > Paramacrobiotus richtersi. The sequence goes on along the minus strand of JAQGAU010004597.1, from coordinate 6,247 downwards.
ACTGCTGGATCTTTGACAATAGCGCTCAGCTGTTTTTCTCTCTCGGATTCCCGAACGCGATTTTTTGTGGCGTCATCAATGTAACGAAAACGAGGGTGTTCGAAAATTTTCTCATCAAAAACAAAGGGTTTCGGCTCAGCAGCGGCCACAGCCGCACCGGACTGTTTTCCTTCACCCTTCTGACCAAACATCGGTCTGTCGCGCTGGGCAATTATCTGCGGAACAACAGAAAAGAACCTCAAAAAAACAAACAATTAATTGTTAAATTCATTACTGCACCCGCAATCCTATGCCAGAACCACAGAAAATTATATCAACCAGCCAGAATTATTATTTTTCTTTAATTATGTGAAGTATCATTCTTCTAGATCTAGATTTAATTATGTGAAGTATCATTCTTCATCACTCCCAGAACGTAATAAGCACGTGCATTTCCAGATGCAAACGATAACGTACGGAACCGATTGGAGCTCAAGGTTCTAAATAACCGAATAAATGGTCATAAAATAAACAGGAATCACCATTTAACTAAATCGCAGCTGACAAACTGAGCGAATAAATACTGAAATAATTGGACGGAAATTATGGCAGTCCATGATATTATGTACTACACTGTATCATCCACATAAACATTATAATAGTTTGCAACTTAAATGCGCACCTGTGCCGTTACCTTAAGAATTTGTTCGCATGTTTTCGGTGGAGGTGGTCTGGAAAACGCCGGTAACTGTGCCGGTTGTAGCAGCTCCACACTGTCCAAATCCCATCTGGGATCCCAATTTGTAATTTTGATATCTTCGGAAAGATCAAACCCCAATTGCGTCAAAAACTTTCTGTGCTCTTTCTCAGCATAAGTAAACAAAATATTGTGAAATCTTCTCATTCGTCTCACTCTGGCAAAGGGATCCATCTTGGCCGACACTAATAATTCCTCGTTTGGTACAATCGGCTTCTCGTCATCCCGCACATAAATGACGTAATGTTCGTGACTTTTCTTTGCAGGAAATGCACCAGGTCGGACATCGGGACAAGCATAGTTGGAGGAATTTTGCTCGACTCGGATTACATAGGCTTCGGGAAAAAATTGCATAATGTGTCCGAGAGCATCGTGTGTTATTCGTCTATTCCAAACATATATCATCTTATTAAGCTGTCAGATTACAAAGGTCGCACAACTGGAAATATGGGGCTTACTCTTTCTTTCGCGTCAGCAGTGCATTCCGTAACTTCTCGAAGCAACACGATTCACCTCGATTCGAATAGGAGCAAATGGCACTGTCGCCGCGTTCAAAGATTTCATTCAGTTCTTTCAGTTTTGGTGGAAGAGGCGGCTCAGTTGGTTCCGGTTTTGGTTGGGTAAATTTGGCTTTCGAAATATGCGCGGGGATAGTACTGTAAAGGATAAATACGTCATCCGTAAGGAAAGTGCAATTTTCGTATAAAATCAGTAACATCCACTGCACCACACGAGTTTAGTAATGCAATCCTAAACTTCCGCTGAACTAAAACCAGGCGATAAAACTCACTAGAATAAGCATTCATATTCCAATTACAACGTCCAACGAAAAAGGCAATTATGAACAATTTTTTTTAATCATGTCTGCTCGACAAAATCGCACGACAAAATTACACAGAGTTCTGTAGTTCACTAATATAAAAAGACTAAATTTTCGCCTACAGATGAATAAGTGTACAACCAGATTTTTAACTTACTCGGCGGTATTCAGTCCATGCAGCAGTCCCAGCCTTTTCTCGCGCAGCTCCGTCACCTTCCTCTTAGCTTCCCGCGTCTGTTCCAACACATCTACCACCTTTCGTTTCAGTCCCTGTTTTTGCTCTGTTCCCAGCGCTTGCTGGTGCACCACTTCTCCATCTGATGTTCTCGGAATATCCCTGGACAACATGAACTCTACATGGACATCCGCAGCGGTTTTGATTGTCTGGCGCAGAAATCCCGTTTTCGGACTAAACAAACTGACCACCTTGCCAGGAGAAAGCATAGCCGTCGGTGAATGCATCAGGTCTCTTCTTTGTGGTTTTTGTGGTGTTCGGCACAGACTGGTAGACGGCAGGACGTTCAAGTCTTCATATGTATCCCTCGCCCGCTTAAGAGGGGAATCCAGTAGACTCGGCCGTTCCTCAATAATGACGGAATCGTTCTTGCAGGGTTCATCGGTGTCATTCTTGTCGTTATCGTCCTCCAATGGAACATCGTGCATTTCGGTAGCATTCTTCTTTGGCTGCCGGACAACGGGCTCAGCAAGGATTTCCACTGCTGTCGAACTACTGGCAGATGTATTCACTTCAGCTTCCTTAACGATGGATTTTGGGGGAGATGTTTTGACACCGGAAGTCGTCCCGAAGTTCAGCTGTCGACGTGCACGGATATTGTGCACAGCCTCCCCAGTGCTGACATGATTCTTGACGGGGCTGTAAAACGGTGACAGCTGTAATTTTTCCGGCGATTTGTCGAGTTTCTCACAGCTGGCTTGGAATTCCTTAATGGCCGATGCACCAGCCTGTTGACGAAGCCTTTGAAATTCAACCAATGTCATAGTCTTGGAAGGTTTCGATTTGGCTGCGCTGTTCGACGCATTTTTTGTCGTTGTAACAAACGTTGTTGGTTGTTTGACAGAGAAATCCTAAAATGCGATATGATACAGCTGCCGTACCACAAATGGGTTTTATGGAACGAAACGCTTTGTGAAAAATGACCACGTAGCGGCTGAATTGATAAAAGATACAATGAAAAACAAATCAAATACCTGTTTTGACTGACTGGAGCTGCTGGCTTTTCGTTTGCCGTTCGATAGCGCGTTCACCGGAGCAGTCCGCTTACCATCGGTCTTGAGAAAGAAGTCTTGCTTATCCCCGCTGACGTTCTTCCGCAGAGCAGGAATGCTGGTTTTACGAGAAGTGAGAAAACTTCGAAGATTCCTTTGAATTTCCATTGCGTAAGAGGGGGAAAGGAATGGGACTGGATGAACAACGGAATCCTTCCTGCCAGTAAATAATTCGAACAGGTAGTAGGTAGTAGTAAAATGTAGATCTATGATGTCCGTAACAGCTGATCACGAGTTGATGAAGGGGATCAGTGAAAAAAATCATCCAGGTTCTTAAATGGTAACGAAATTATTACGTGAAATAGTCCAAAACATTAGCGACCCAAATCTTTTTGGCTACGGAGGCAACAATAGAGCGCATTGCGCAAGTGTGCCCAAATGCCGACCGCGCAGGAGTGCACATCTCCCAAGTCCAACTGCAACCAAGCTACTTGCTTCCACCATTTCCAGCCGACCGCGTGACTCTAGGCTGAATGGAAATGCATGATTCACGTCACATGATGGGAAATCGTACCACGGAAACCTCAATGAAATGCAGTCACGTGCGGAAGTGTCTTCACTGAGATATGTAGTCGAGTCTTAGTAATCTGATCAGTGATATACACGATGCTTTTAATCCTAAAAATTCAAAAATGTTTAATTTTTATGTGAACTAATTTTGATTTTTGTTCTGGAAAAAATAGTCTGCCATTATGCGGATAACGAGGGCGACATAGCCCGACACATTAGGAAATGACATTCCCCCAGCCGATATCCTCCTGACACTACCTACCTCTATTTACCTTCCATTCAAACTCTAGACATGATCACGCTGTAGAACTCACATGACATTGACGTCCTTTCGGGCTTTTTGATCTCTCATCCCGAGTGCTCAGTGGCTCGCGTCCGGTTTTTTAATTCTGCTTTCTCCATTTTTGCCGTTATAGCACTTTTGCCTTATTTCGCCGGTGCGGAATAAGCACGGTTTTCTTATATGGTTTTCCAGGTTTGTTTGTGACAGTTTGTAATTGTTTGTCTGTTCCTTTTCGTAAGATGTGTAGAACTCTGAAACTTTACGACAAAGCGATATTGCGAATTTGATAACTTACGATGCATTTCCAAAATCTTCGTGAGATACGCGCCGCTGTGGGAAAAATGTGTTTGATCAGTGATTTACGGCTTTTGATTTAAGTAAACACGATTTAGGATTTGCGGGGGAAACTTCATCTGATTCTGCTGTGCTGTTTACCGAGTTTGTTGTTTATAGCACTGATCTTTCGATTTGGGAGGAATTCGCGTTCAGGTCTTTTCGTCATTACGGCGGTTACGCGGCTCGTTTTCCACAGCACAAATGGACCACGAAGGTATGCGCGTTCTGCAGATCAAATGTAGCCGTTCACCGCGGCATGCTTTTTGCTTTAGAAGAATCGAACGAAGCGGAGCACGAAATGGAAATTGGACCAGCTCGCACGCACTATCCCTTCCTTTCTTCCAAGCGAATTCGCAGGGTACGAGAAAATCTTGAGAACATTTGCAACATTTCTTTATCGATTGTCATTCTGATGTATTTTTGTATAATTTTGAAATGTACTGCTGTGTCGTCGAAAATTAACACAACATTCGTTTTGTCCGCAGCCATCGCACCATGAAAGTATTAATTCGGGCACAGTAACCACACTCGAACCAGCCGTCACTATTGTTCGAGGAGAGGCCGATGGAACGACAACGTACTACAAAATCATCTCCACCACTACACCAGGCGCTTCGGCACTGGCCGGCAGTCATGGGGATTCGAGTAGCGGAGACTCGATGGTGGGAAAAGTTCAGGTTAGTGTATTTTTTAAATATTCAAATTTTAAGTTTTTTTAAATTTGGTCGATATAACCGGTTTCAATTTGTTCTTGGTTTTGAAATTGTATTAAACAATTAATCCAGAAATAGTTTCGTATTATAAGGTAGTGCGATGGCGAATTCGGTTCGGATGGCGAATGTTGAACTTTGTTTTCCAGCTGATTAACGGCTCGTTACACTTTCCCAACGGTACGGTTGTGATGCCGTCAACCCTTCCGGGAGAAATCCTGAGCAATTCGGAATTTGGTAGCGCCGCCAATGCCAGTATGATGTCGTCTCAGCCCACGATGGTGTCGGTTAGCATTCCTGGAGGTAAACGAGATCAGTGGTTTTGTGATCGCAGTACCGTAATTTGGAAGTTAATTATAAAGGAGTTATTGGCATTATTAGGCACCGGATCCACTCGTTACCGGTCAATCACCATTCCCGACCTAAACAATAAACAGCGCAAATCACCGGCCTTACCAACTCGGGATGAACGCCGCCGTCAAACTCATAACGAAGGTATGTGAGATGTTCTGAATAGTGGGAAGAAGTGTGGCATAGAGCAGACGTTTTTCACTTACTGTGCGCATGGTGGTACTGGTAGTTTTGCCTTAGAGCTTGAAAAGTACTGTTAAACTATCCGTTGGTCATTGAGATATATTTCGTTAGCGAGGTGCCGGCTTTCAGCTGTAGAAGTATTTTTTTTTGTAGTGGAACGGCGACGCCGAGACAAGATCAACTCATGGATAACGAAATTACAGTCTATTGTCCCGACCGCTGCTGGTGATCACAGCAAACATTCTCAGGTAATATATTTATTTCTTCTAGAAGTTTTGCTTGCCTTACGATTCGGAGCTGGATTTTGGAACACTTGTTTATTGGAGCGGATTTTCCTGATTTGTCATGCATTTTTTTGTATATTATAGATTTTATTATATCTGTACACGTTTAAGATTACTGTAACAATACGTCCTCATGAAACGGGATTTCTCGTGATTCGGGTGTGAATGTTTACTATCCGAAATTTCTCGGTGAGGTACAAAAGCAGACGAGTTTTATGGCTGTGCATGTTTATACGACGGCACAGTTTCGTACGCTCGTAACATCTTCCATAGGAAAATATTCTTAGTTATTTTGCTTTAACTTAATGTAGCAGTGAATTGTAGTGTTTACAGAGTAAAGGCGTGGTGCTGTCCAAAGCGGTTGACTACATCACTCTCCTCCACGAGCAACTAGCCCAGTTACGGGCCGCCAAGGACAACAGTCAGAAGCTGCATCTCCTGGCCATTGAGAACGAGGTGTACAAGAAACAAGCGGATGTCCTGAAGAACTACATCCAGGAAAAGGGTCTGGATCTGCCGTCGAACATGCCCACAGCGGCACTGAATGCCCTCCAGGAGCTACAGCAGGGCACGGCTATCCTCATCGCACAACAGACTCGCCCGCCGAACAAGTGATAAGAATTGGAAGGAATGACCTTTCGGCACGCGTGAAGACGAAGTTATATTTGGATGGTGCTCCGTTTTCCCCGCATACCGAAGCAAAATTGTGTTTGTCAAAAATGCGGTTTTTGTATAGTATTCGAATTA
>JAQGAU010004596.1:0-11371 GCA_034698045.1 Paramacrobiotus richtersi | reverse complement strand
TCACGTTATGTTTACATCTTCTTTGGAATTTAGAACCATGCAAGCATTGGTTCTCACATACCAGCTGCGAACGTGACTTGACTGTGAGAATTACAGTAATGATAATATCGTTTCACTTTGAATGCCTGCATGCATCTGCTCTCTGACTGTTCTCAATGCGCCAACTTACTTTCAGATCTGTGTGACTAATTTTGTCGCCATTAAAGTCAACAACAACAACAACAAGACCGATCCTCACCATATGTCAGTTCTGTACATGGAATGGACTAACGATTCGGGAACTACTTCCAGAGCGGTTCTTCGCCGATCCCAGATAATGGATGGTGTGCCTCTTCAAGAGCGATCATTATTCCCTTTGACCACCAACCATCGTCAACCCTTTCTAAAGCTGGTTCTTCCACTGAAAACTCCTTGTATATCGAGAGCTATCAAATGCACTGATTTGTTCGAATTGCGGCAGTTAATTGAAGATCTGTTCTTTACGAAAGCCTGGCAGTCTCCGCGTGGCGGTTGTTATAACAATTTTCATCTTAAATTCGAAATGGACAGCATGCTATTTGTTTTTTGGGAGTCAACAGTGGTTATCGAGCACAGAGTATGGACGAATGATGAAATCGTTGACGCTGTTGCAAAATGGATGATCCAGTTGCCCCTCGCCAATGCCGGAAACAATGGCAAGTTGACACAACTAGGATCATCATAATTAGACTTGGTAGACGAGTATCTGCGTTTTTTGAGCATTACCAGAATCTATGATACTGCAGCATATACCATCGAACATTTACAATTAACTATATTATATCAACGAAAATCATCGAAAAGTTGTGGTGGTGGTTAACAGTTGGTCAGACTCAACTTGGTCTACACATGTTCTAGATTCTTTGTGTTTCTTTGTTCTTACAGGAGATGGAGCTGATGGAAGAAGCGATGAGTTTGTAGGAAACGATTCGCTGTCCAGGCTGGTTGTGCATCTTCCGGATTTGGTTCTATACCAGATTTTGACTGATCTGGAGATTCATGATATGGTTAACGCATTCAGGTATAAATGTACTTCTACGACAGTTTCAGTGCGCGTATACTGAACGTGCCATTTTCCATATAACAGGGTGTGCCGACGATGGAAACACGTATTGCCAAACCTCAGCCAGTTGTCGCATATTAAAATTGATCTGCTCAAGCGACAGCGGTTGTTCTCTACCGATAAACATATCTGGGATCTGGGTGCTCTTCTCGATAAGCTGCTGCACGCCCGCGTGCAAACCCTGACAATCCTGAATGTGGGTAATGCTGCACCCGACGTACATACAGATATTGCTTCACTCAGTCCAGTTGTCAGCCTAGCAGCACTTAAAGGCATTCGGTTCCGAGCGATAGCGCTGATCGACGGCCGATCACCTGCAGAGATATCTCCGGACGAATGGGGGAAACTAACAGGGCGCTGGAGTGAGCTGCTGCCAGTCACCGACCTATTCGTTGTCCGCAATTTTACGCTGAAATGGCTGATGTATACCTACTACTGGGAAGCTCCGCTGCAGAGAGATTCGGACATTGAGCAACTGCTGCAGGAGCACGGGATATCAACGGAAAGAAGGCCATTACCGGGATTTACTATTCCCTACATTCTGCTTGATTTTCGAAACCCGAAATCAAAGAGCTTTCGTACCCTTATTGAATATATAGAACGCTGCTGCCCAGATGTCTCGAACACGGACCGCACAACAGCGCTTGCCATGTACCGCTTGCTCATGTCCGAGCAGTCACCGCAGCAACTGAGAAAGGCGAGAAAGATAGCCAGAAAGTAAGAATAAAATAAGATTTGACCATGTTGCGTTGCAGATGCAGATACTCGATCTGCAGTAACATATACTATGGTACCGCAGTATGCATATACTTAAGAGGACGACGTCATTACGTCAAGTCAACGTCATGACAGTAATTGTATGCTGAAAACTATACAACCAACCATTGATTTGTACAAAATACCACCTGGATGCAAAACAATTAAATTATTTTATTTAAAATTTTGTTTAATTTGTATAACAGTGCGCATGTTCATGCTGCAATCTACCGAATAGTTTCGTTAACTTTAATACAACGATACTTTCAATATTTACCAATCTTCTGCAGATGGAAGAGTTTCAGTCCGGTCGGCCGATTTGGCGAACCGTGCGAAACAGGAACCAGTTCCATGGAATCCCCACCACCGACCAAATTATTCACCTATGTCATGCTCATTCTGTTTAGAATTATGGCATTCTACCGGACCTAATTTTCTATCCATGTTTTGCGCGAATGGTCTCGGAAGTGTATTTATGAGTAGCTCAGTTCTGACTACGAGTACCTCGTACTACATAGAGTAACTACAATTAGCAGTAATGTATTGTTAACTAAGGTACTTCTACGTGTTATACAGATACGCAGTTATTTCAATTCCACACAGAATTCAACGAACTGTCGTTTCGTGTCTCTAAAACGATGTATTCGGGCACACGCTGCGGCAATGTAACCAAATTACCGGAAATCCATAGTTTACCGGTAAACAGGAAGTTGTCATTTACGCTACGTGAAATCTTAAGGAGAAATGAGCGGTTAGTCCAATTTGATAACAATCAAACCATTCAAAGTTTCGAGGGATTTTTAACAACTACCCGTTGCTAAATACACATCTTGCTGCGGTTCCATCAAATTTGGTCGATGACACTGAGCAGGTTCTTTGTGGATTTACCATCTAGTCCGTTGGCTGCTCGGGCCTTCTCACTGAGTTCTAGCATATTTCGCCGATACTTCCCGGCATCCACTCCTTCTTTCCACCCGCCTACCGTCAGCACCGCGTCCACAATCTCCTCCTGTGGAATAAGACGGCCGATAATGCCGGTGTCCTTCAGCGTCATGCCAACGCTCAGTTCCTCCAGCATCTTCGCATTGATAGGCTGATCCCCGAACATGGGCCAGGCCAGGATGGGCACCCCGTACGACACACCCTCCAGGGTGCTATTCCACCCGCAGTGACTGACAAACACGCCGGTGGATTTGTGCGCCAGGACGCGTTTCTGCGGTGCCCATGGCACGATCAGGTAGGGCGCGTCGGTGGCGAAGCTCTCGGCCGTCGAGATGTTGTACTCTTTCGGGAGGTGCTGCTGGAGGAATGGGCGCAACGCCCAGACAAACGGTCGCTTGAGGGAGGTCAACGCTTCAGCCACCTGGATGATCTGTTCCGGCTTGGCAACCGCTACCGTCCCGAAGGAGAAGTAGATGACCGAATGTGGGTCCTTTGTGTCCAGCCAGTCGAGAATGTGGTGTTCCAGCTGACCTTTCTTCTGGTCCAGATGTAAATCAGTCGGCAGCATTGGGCCGATAAACTTTTTGGGAATGTGGGCAAAACGCGGGATGTTGCTGAACACCTAAGCAGAGTTCTGTCAGTATACACACGTACTTGAGGATTTAATTTGTGCATATATTTTATTTGATTGTACTGTATAATATGAGCCTGACGATTACCTCCATCGCTTTGGGTTCCAGTTCTTCGAAAGAGTTGAACAGCATCTCGGTGGCTAGCTCCATCGCGCGGCCATCTTCCAACGCTTGTTCTTTCATGAACGCCGGGAGAGCCAGTGTACTGGGATCAGTTTGGGCGCCACTCAGAAACTCTTCATCAGAGATGACCGGCGTGCTCTCATCCAGATTACCGTAGTACGCCAGTATCGTCGATGAAAACGGACTGTAAGCGTAAACCGGAATACCGTGAGCGTGGGCGAACTTTATCGCAAAGGGGAACGCCAAGTCTACGAATATGGCACTAATGGGCGGAATATCGTTGTCGTTGATTGACGGCTTCTCCGGCGTCGATAGATTGTTGATCAGAGTCGCATAGTAAGGTTTCATGGCGTCCATCGCCACGAAGTTTTCTTTCATCTCATGGATGTTCTCATCCAGATTGACGTTTAATTTGTCGTCCACTCCGAAGAGTCTGATGGGTGCCGGTGGGAGAATATCACGCTGGTGGATTTCCGGGAGTTTGTAGCTGGAAATGCACAACGTGACGTTGTGGTAGGGTGCCAACTTCTTGGAGAGTTCCAGGGCGGGGATGTAGTGGCCGAACGCCGGCATTGCGATGACCAACACGTGTTTGGGCGCCATTTTGTTTGTAAGAGAAACTCCCTTGAAGGACTGGTGTGTACACGGTTCTAAGCAAACAGGTTATGCAAAGAGCATGAAACTGGCGTAATAGAAATCTCACTAAACGAGGACTAATTTGGTCCCGGTACAGCCGCGGATACGCATATAAGTTAACTGGCTGAATGCGGTAGATAACGATAATGCGGTGGATAAAAAGACACAATGGGCTTTACAATGGTGTTACACGTGTTGCATGGTTGTTACGCAGTGTGAAGTCAGAGGACGGCAAACCACTATAACTAGATCTGCAACTCCTGTAAGATAGATTCACTGAAAAATCTATTTCGAAATTCTTCGGTTCACTGCTTCTAATGAATATGACTTTAGACAACAATAGAGTCTACTGCAAAACAGAGATATGAACACAAGGGACCTACCAGTTTAATGTTATCATTATTTATTTGGCAACAGCCCGGAAACAACGTTGACAATGTTATCATCCTTCCTGATTGTGAGGCAGATATGTATGTGTACATTAATTCATAGTGGTTCAAAAGTCTGCACGAATTGTCTTAAATGTCTGTGCAGTTGTAGTCGATGCTACTCGTACTCAATAAATAAGAACCAGAATGTGTCATACGTAATCTACAGCAGCTGTGAGAAGAGACGCATGTTTGTGTGTACGCGTATGTATCTGCAGATACACATGTGTTACATACCGTTATATGTACGTACGATAATTGAAGCCATAGCTGGTGTAAGGATTACCGAATCTCTGTTTCGAATAATACGACCAACACGAAACATTATGTTTTCGATCTTTTGTACGTGTGCATGGGTGTACGGTACACTGAGTACAGCAGTTATGCATAACACTGAATCGAAACAGACGCAAAAACAGGTATTTGCATATATTTATTTGGACTATGCCCTCTGGTTCTATAAAAAGTTATCGTTGCAATCACTCTGATTCTGTTAAAGTGATTTTGCAGTGGCGAATGTGTAGTAATAAGCAAGTTTCTCAGAGCAACGACAGGCGAAGATTTCCACCAGTTTAGTACTTCCAGACTCCAGTCTAGCACACAAACAGACAAAAAACTGGGAAAAAATACAGCTACATCGTAATGATAACAGATCGTTAAACGAAGTCCGGTACACTTAGATCGCGCTTGTCATTGGCAGACATACAGTATCACATACAGGACGCCACTGGTGCTTTTGAACATCCTTTGAGCCATATGCCGGCCGCGACTTTTTCGCAGTACCAACCCTACGGAAGGAGAATCAACAATATGTGGGCTTATTTAGCCTTATTATACAACTATAAAAGCATTGCTTTTGCAGTGTACTTAATATAATATCGTAAGTATTTGTGCCAGTAGTCCGATGACGCCTACAAAGTATGCTTGTCGAAGAGAGTACGTACGCGTTGGAGACTGTTAGATGCCTGGAGGTTGCAGCCGCACGCGGCACAACAGGATTCCCAGTGACGCGCACCACATCCCTCGACCTTTGCATCTAGGTTGTTGCCGACTGCGTTACTATTGACGGATAGGCCATTACCACAGCTGAACGTCGCAGGATGGACCATCGTGACTGCGGTCAACAGGAGCACCAGACACAGTGTACCAGAGATGGGGGACATCGCTGCTGATTCTGGGCTTCAGGATGTCCTGGATGCAGTTTTACGGAGAGATACCACAGATAATAGTGTTGAATGACACTTAACACTTATCACTCGTTTTAATTCCAATCTCTTAGTCTAATGCTATAATGTAATACAAGTAAAATGTTTCGTCTAACATTTCCATGGTAGTCAACCGCGCGGTTACATAGGGAAGCAGAAAGAGAAAAATCCGTGGTTGTGCAACAAGTAGCTAGTCCCCTAATAATTGTTTTTATTGCAGGCGCTTGCGCATTCAACAGTTTTTCATTGCAGGGGTTGCATAATCACCACGGGTTTGGCGAGCGCTGTCATTCTTTTTAGATTTACTCCATGGAAGATATAGTAAGAATTCGATGAACAGTACAAAGTCGGAATGTTTTTACCAAGTTGTTGTTTTTCTGCATAACCTCAATACAGTTTTCAAATGTTATATGATGCTGTTATATGACGATGGAAGGAACTTGATCAAACTTTTTCTGTCATATAAACTTGATTGCTCTAGCCGTAACTTCACACTTTACAGTCCTCCGTGCCATTCTCGGCAAATCCTGTCGTGAACGTGACATGAATTCCTAGTTTTCCTTCGTCTTATTTTGTTACTGCGTATTACATGCACACAAGCAGAAAATAACGAACATATACACTTTGACTGATTATCATATAATGAGACAAATCTAACCCTTTTCGACATTCTACATACAAGATTTTGCGCGTTCACATCCCTTGAGCCAGATGCCGGGCGCGGCCTTTTCGCAGTACCAACCCTACAAAAGAATCGGAATGTACAGGCTTTTTATAGAACTATAAGTTATTGCTATCACATCGTGTCTACTGCAAACAGAAACTTTGTAATCCTAAAAATTAGCAAAGCTCTGTTGCGGTGAGAAAAGAAAAGAGTAGAAAAGAAAATCTACAGTACAGCTACGTACGCGTTTGAGCGCGCCAACCGCCTGGAGTGAGGAGCCACACGCCGCACAACATGCTTCCCAATGCCACGCACCACATCCCCACACCTGTTCATCCATATTATCGCCGACGGAGTTCACGGAGAAGCCTGCACCACAGACGAACCCAGTATGGACCACCGTGCTTGCCGTCAGCAGCAGGGCCAGACTTAACAGCATACAGGAAACTGGTGCCATCGCAGCTTAATAAAATGATTACGGTGCGCGTCGCTACTCCGTTGCAATCTATTGAGAAATGGTATAGTGCGAAAAATTTCCCCACGGATTTCCTTATAACTGAGGCAAACAACGCTACGAAGCTTCCAAAAAACCATGGCCAAGCGAGAGATTACATAATGCAACAAGAAGGGAATTGGAAAGGACTCTGTGGTTGCGCAACAAACTGATCAGCTGATACTTTTTGTGCAACGGTTGCGTAACCAACGCGAGTTAGGCGAGTGGCACCGTCGTTTTTGTTTTCAATGAAGATAAATCAGTACCCGGTGAAAGGAACGGGGTCAAACACTTTTTGCCGAGTTGCTGTTTGCCGAGACACAAACCGCTCCATTTTATGGTTGAAATGTTTTGCTGGCATAAGGCGTTGATATCTACTAAACTGACGTGAAAAAAGAATGTGCTTAATATTAATGTACATATGTACATCTCGGGCGCACACACAGGGCCCCGAAATGCATATCGTCTGACAAGTTGTACGGGAAACGCTAGCATAGGCCATAGGGTACAGCGTAGACGTACGGAAACCACGCAACGCAGTCTGCAGCTGGGATGGGGTTCATCCCAAAGGTACCCATGCAGGAACGTACCGCACAATCCTTCTTGTTTTTCCGATCCACGAGGTCGTAGTGATCGACTTCTGACTAGCCATATCATTGTTGTAGCTGTTCTAAAAAAGCGATTACTAAATAGCGCGATTACCCGATCAACCGTCGAGTGCCGCCGTTAAGCACAAAAGAAACCCGTAATTTCCCTCAGCTCATTATTTTGTATAGGTGCACCAGAGTGACCAGATACACCTGTCTGGGAAATGTTTTCCACATTTGCTATGGAATAGCTCGGTTTATACCAAAATAATTCCATACACAAACTTGGCGAAGTTCAGAATTAATACTGAATGAACATCTACAGAAGTAGATGTCAGCACCATTCTGCAGTTATGAGCTTGGATAGCTACATCTCTGCAAACAAATAGCGGATCGATTGGCATCCTGTGATAATAACGAGGAAATTGATGCATTGTGGTTTAACTGGTTATTACTTATTTATTGCTGTATATGATATTGACTCACGAAGCTGTTGTTCTCCTATTTAACTGATGCATATGCAAATGCTTACCACCGTCAACTTGACATCCACCAACCAGTAAACTGTAGGCACAAACACTTTGGCCAGTAAGCACTTCAACAAACAATGCTGTGTCAAGAATACGACTACTTTCTGAGGGTACCGTTAAAACAACAACTCGGTAAAACCAGTAAATGCTTACAATCTTCCAAGAAAAGCTAAAAAGGACGGCAAAATCATTCGCAGAATCCTGGCTGTTTGTGCGGCGCATGCATAAAACGTATTGGTTGATTGGCTATACACTCTAGAGAATCTGCTTCTTGGCACAAACAATGGAGTTTCCTATTCTTAGTGTTACAGTATATAACCGCCGGGCTGACTAGCACATAACCATACAATTCCTTTACGATCAACTACCGTGTATCTCCATAGACTTCTAAAGACGCGTCTTGAAGCTGAGAGTTAATTACGATGGCATCCAGTTCAGTTATGTTGATGAGTTTGGCCCTACTGTGGACTGTAGCAACCGTGGTGTATTCCGCTCCCCGTGGGACCAGCTGTGGTCAAAACATCTACATCAATGGTGGAGTCGGCAATAACATGGATGAGAAAGTGCAGGGATGTGAAAAAGTTCACTGGGAATCATGTTGTTCCGCGTGTGGCAGCTCCCTCCAAGGGTCTAACGGTCTCCGACGCGTACGTAGCTTTCTCCAGCTGACATTACAGTCAAGCTTACATACGTTGTTGTTATTTGTTGCAATGCGGACAGCCAACATGTCTTGAATCTTTTGCAGGGTTGGTACTGCGAAAAAGACTTTTTCGCCACCGGTATCTATCTCAAGGGATGTGAGAAGAAGAGTGCCTGTATGTAAGGCCTGGAAGTCTAAAATTTGCTGGAATGATCAGCGATCTGTACTATACAGGATTCTAAACATGCATTATTATAACGATACATACGTGCTACTACCTGGTGTCAGTTTCTATTTTGTGCGTGTTCCATATCTTTCGGAAACTGTGATTGTCGTTGCTGGTTTACACATTCTCAGATATTAAAATACGGTAATTATATGCTCACATAACCAGGTGCGCTGGCTCACGAGGCTTCACGGTAGATCATGTACGCGTAGTTTTGCTGCTGATTTCGTGCAAAACAAACATGAAACAAGACAAGAAACAAGAAAGCGCAAGGAAACCGGTGGGGTTTTCCGGTGATTACAAACAGAAAACGAGAGATATAAGGAAAGTTCCACTAGGTCCGGCTTTATACCGTGCTTGCGCGTAATTCCAGGATCAGTCCGATGTCGAAAAACCGGCTTCTGACACGACGATAGTAAACGTCTTGCCAGCGATGAAATGTGTACGTGTAGGGAACGGCACACATCCAGTAAATCTGTGCATCAAGGAAATAGTATGATTTTACATCATGGAATACGAATGGAAACTGTGCAGTGTGCATAGTTGTCACAACGGATCGCTACATATACTTAGACTGACTACTTGCAGACCTTTCTTCGTTAATACTCTGTACGATGACAAATCGGGATGATGCATTCACACGAGCTCCGAATCCTGCGAATTCACGTCGGTGTACCTCCTACAGTATGCTTTTTAACAGCGGATTCCTTGTCGTTTTCGCAAACTTTTCGGTAATCAGTACATTCAGAACATTGCAACAGGATTTTGATTGTATAACTGTGAATCTGTAAATCGACAAGGACCAGCAACATTTCCGAAAAACGCAGCATTTCCACACAGAAATGATACAAATCAACAAGAGTACATCGCTGAAACTCGCCACAGTACAAATCACTTGTCGTTATCAGATGTTAGTTCTCTAGGCATGCTATAAACAGGAATTACTTTTCTTTTCACATCCTTTGAGCCAGATGCCAGTGTTGAAGGCGTCTTTCTCACAGTACCAACCCTGAAAAAGAATCCAAACAAGTGAGTTTATTCTATTACAATCACTACCAAAACAATGTATAGTAATATTCTATTAATATTAGTGTATAAAGTATGTGGGCTTTCTGTTCATTCTGCTCTCACAAGTCACAACTCGAGAAAAGCAACTTACACGTCGTAGACTGTTGGACGCCTGGAGGGCGGTGCCACACGCGGTACAACATGATTCCCAGTGCGCTTTGCCACATCCGTGCACTTTCTGATCCATCTTATTGCCGGCTCCACCGTTGATGTAAATGTCTTGACCACAGCTGATCCCACGGGGAGCACTATCCACTACCATCGCTGCCATCAACAGGAGTGCCAAACTTGTCAGTGCGATATTAGAAACGTGTGCCATGGCCATTATCGAAAGACGTCCGTAACAGTCTACGAAGGTTATAAGAATTATTAATTAATGGTGATCACCTTCAAATGTGGATGTCTGCTACAATTAAAATGCTTTCACTGACTCGTCCACAAAAGTCAAACGACGAGTGCTTATATACAGTAGTACTAAAACACGGGAAGGAAAGACCCGTAGCTGTCCCTGTAAACTGTAGGCAGTTACCGCATACGTTTAGTGCGCGTATCCGCGTAATTAGCACGGGTTCTGCGAACAACACCGCCCTGCCTGTAGATTTTTCCGGACAGATAGGGAGCGCTCAATGGAAAGTGGACATTCGAACGTTTTTACCGAGTTGTTGTTTGGCCGGTATACTGGGAATATAATCGCAATCTTAATCTTAAAACATCATTATGTGTTGACGTGCTTATACTGGCAAAATGCGAGGCTGTACATTTTGTGCCTACCAAACTAACTGTACGGAAAGGATTGCAATATTTATCGGTTAAATATGACCAGAACAAGCCTGGTGCAAGCCACATAGCGGCGTGTAGTGCTGTACAATTAAAACTGTTTAAAACAGGTGTCTCCAACTTTGAATGTCTTTATAATGCGCGGCCTGACTTTGATTACAATTTTTGTCTGTTCTTTACGCTCATATAATTGTGAACTGCGGTGACTGTAAAATGTTAACAAAATACATATTTCAGATAGCATAACAACATAGAAACTAGCGCGAGAAGCCGTTATCCGCAGCCGAAATGGACGATACAGAGCGCACTCCAGAGGATACCAAAACGACATAGTGACAATCATAATTTTGCTCGCTTTTTTGTCCAGTGTTTAGAACAAGTGCACACCACTCACCATAAGCGTCGCACACGCGGCGAAAACATAACTGACTGCCGGTCTCCGGGCATCACTCATAACGTTACCGAAAAAGTCCACTTTTTTCCAATCATACTGCCATCTAGATTCATGTATTACACTGGAGCAGTTCACCGGGACAAAGATATCCCGTTTCTTGAATTCTGGGCTGACCACTTCGCAGACTTC
>JAQGAU010004595.1:0-11376 GCA_034698045.1 Paramacrobiotus richtersi | reverse complement strand
TTATTTCTTTTTATTGGCGGAGAGACTGTCCAAGATGGTGGTTACCTATCGGAGAAAGAAGCGGGAGGCGGAGAAGCGGCAGAATGTTGCTACTATCGAAATGAGTCAGTATACGTATATGAAGAAATGTGAACTTTTGATTCTCTTGCTGCAGCTTTCCCCTTTACACCAAACTGAACGCGGCATTGTAGTGCTTGCGTACTTTCTCTTGTATAAGTCATATACATTTTTTTTGAGCGATGCTACTGAAAATTGATTTGTAAGGACCCCATATGGTTTGATGGTGAAATATAGCGTTAATTATTTCATCCATTGCAGCAGCCAACCATTTTCATACTTATTTACGTACAGCATGTATACATGTATCATGTGTATTTCCCATATTTCGACGAATTGCGCTGCCGTTCTAGAAACCTACACTTGACCGGCTCCATCAAATTGCTTTGTGATGTACAAAACTTTTATACCTTATCGAAGCTCGCATATACGTAATTTATTCTTGAACAGTTTTCGATGGCTCGTGGGGATCGGCTGTTTATTACCACGCGGCACGCGTGACGCAGCTGATCATAACTGTACCAAAGGCAGTATTAGAACAAGCATTGGTTCGTAGGCGAAAAGCAGTCGCAAGTATCTCACGACCACGATCATGCCCACCGCCACAGCCACGCCAGCATCGACCCAAAGGAATTGGCGGACAATCCAATCAAAAGCGTAGCCTGGATGATCATCGCTGGTGACGGATTGTAAGGCACTCTCCGCGGACATTGTTTCCATTATAGTAACATTTCCCTTTGCAGACACAACTTGTAAGTAAACCACGTAAACTGACCTGGTCTACATAAAAGATCCTACGGCATTCCATTTAGTGTGGACGGGATTAGCGTGGGCGCGGCCTTCTCGGTCTCCATCTGGAACGGCATCTCACTGTCGGTGGCCGTGCTGTGCGAAGAAGTCCCGCACGAACTGGGCGATCTGGCTATTCTCCTCAATTCCGGGATGAGTCTGCGTAAAGCATTGGCGTACAACTTTCTCTCGGGTTGTACGTGCTTCTTGGGACTGGTGGTGGGGATTCTGCTGGGTGATCTGCCCGATGCAGGACCCTGGATCTTCGCCGTGTCGGCGGGAATGTTCTTGTACATTTCGTTAGTGCACATGTTACCCGAGATGACGGAAGCGGCCGAGGAGGCAACCGAGAAGAGTATTACGGAGGGGCTGAAAATGTTGGCGATCCAGAGTTTGGGACTGATTACCGGGTTTGTTATTATCTTTGTACTGGTGCGCTATGGAGGAAATATCGATATTGCCGTTTGAAGTGAACATGTGATACATTGTAAAGTAAGCGGAATTGCCGACGGAGCAGCTGATGAATGTCCGTACTGTACACTCTCATTACTAATTAACAGTTAATCAGAGCAGTAAAAAGTCACAAACCTGTGGATTTCAAACAGTAAAAAAGCGTCCATACTCTTTATCCGCAACTGAAAAAAGTACCGAAAATTTTAGTGGCTTGAATTTGTTAGAAAAATCGCGCCTTTCATGACCTTTTAAGACAGGCAACAGCTTTCTACAAATAATAATTCTTGGTTATTTAAAACGCTATACGATAGGCGAAAAATCATCTTTATCGGGACCTGAAAGCGCAGTGCATAAAGGTATTATACAAGTTTTGTTCGGATACGTTAGTTATGTGATGGATGCTGTACGTAACCTCAGAACGTTAGTTATGTTACTTTGCACTTGCACAGCAAGATTACTTCAAAAGACATGCGAAGCACCGCAACCTTAGCAAAAACTGTCGGCATGCATTCTACACTGCTGCAGAACAAGGAATCCAAACCGAAGACCAAGAAGTATTGTACAACAGTTTCTTCGTTGGAACGCGATCTCTTTCAATATGCCAGCATGTCATTGGAGAGTGCCGTGAAGACCGGTTTGGAGCAGGCAAAGGTGTTGCAGCCGGTGTAGCAGCACTTGTAGCGGCCGGGGCACTGGTGGTCGCTGCGACAGCCTCGCCGGCAGTTGGGCCAGGCGCACCCGGGGCTGTCCTTAGGCGTGCTCATGCAGCGGCCTTTCTTCACTTTGACGGACGAACTACCGGCGTAGGGGTGGGACTGCTGCTCCAGCAGCGTGCAGGGTTTCATCCGGTCCGCCGCGGATAAGAAGCCTAGACAGAGGGACAACGTGGTCACAATCGGATCGGAAGAAGGCACAATCAGCAAGGTCACAAGCAATTATTATAATTTAAAATCTGTCATATGTACAGAAGAGCGTTAACTAGCGCGCGTTGTCACAGAACCAGTGCGAGCATTGCCAGGACCAGCATGTACAACATCTTATTGTCTGCTTCGCTAGTGAGCATCCCCTGCAGAACGTATTTTTCGACGCATACGCGCTTCTAGTACAAACCATATATTATAGCGAAGTTGATTAAGTCCCTGTAATATGTAAAATATAATGCTGATGCTGAATAGTTGAACCACAGTGCACTGATATTAGGTACTACTGACAGCTTCTGCAGATGACTCAAAGTCTCCAACCCAAACGTATTACGTGTAATTCAAAATTTAATACAGTAATATTATTATGATACAAAAGTGTAAAATGCAATGACTGGAGTAGCTGTGCTTCTCTATAATATTAGTATATGTACTCATAACACAATTTCCCGTCCAACAGGGTCAAAGAAAGTAGACCTACCTACCTCTATAGTTCAGTTGCGCAAAGCTGAACGCAACCGGAAGATACCACACCAAATACATCCACAAAATTAACCGCATTTTGCAAGTTCTTACAGCCAAAGTTGCCAAAATTCTACGCGCCAGACAGCCTGCCACGATATGGAAGCGCTACCACCAACAATGCAAGATTTATCATCAATAACAAGCGGCAACCGGTTTGCAATGAAAACGGCAACTCTGGCTCCAAACTGATGGCCTATTCCCTGAAGTCTGATGTATGCACACACGCTAGTCGCACGTTTCTACAATACTTTACACGATTTCTTCCCGGAGGCTTTCCGCATAAAATGATTGAATATCATCAAGAATGCCAATAATGCGCTCTACTCGACGATAAATAAACCTCCTGACATTAAGTACCCAAAAGTACAAAAGAGATCCAAGAAACTAACATTTTTCAACCGAGACAACCGGAAACGACCGATTCACTTTTTAATGACCAATCTCAACAATCCATTTCAACAACTGTACAAAGGAAATGAGAATTCCAAATTTCTGAGGAAAACTTAATAAAAACTCATAAAAAAATGCCATGTTGACAGTTGAGAGATCAATCTACCAAACACTGAGCAAGAGAGTTCGACATCCTTAAGCACGTAACAAGTTAACAACTTAATTCAAATCCGTGAAATTTCAGCAGTCCAAGACACTAGCAAGTGAAACGAGGTGCTGCAATGACTCATTATGAGTGCTGGCAAAAACTGAAGAGGAATGTGTACAAAAAAGTAGTAGCATACTAAAAATTCTTAAGCAAATAACCGTCCACTCATACCGAGAGATTCCGACTATCCAACAGTTAAAAGAAAGCAATTCGGTGGTTGGCAGTGTGAGTAAGCCAAATCCGACCACTCTCCACTTTGACAAGCTGAAGGATCGCTTCACATCCCTCAGTACTGGTAGATGGCGTATTCATGCGTGAACCGTCTCGCCACCTTGTCAAACAGCTTCCGGTCCTTCTCGAACACCTCCCGCACCTCCGGGTTGACCATCCGCCCCGCGCAGACACTCCCGGGGAGGTACTCCCCCTCCCCCATTTCCTGGACATCCAGACGAAGATAGCCCGCCACCAGGTCGACCACGGACTCCACCTCGCAGCGACACGACCAGTGGCTGCCGTCGTAGAGGCGGATCTGCTCGTGTTGGGTGTGGGGGAAGTAGAGGTCGCCGTGGGGGCTGAAGAAGGGGCTGAAGATCTTGGTTAGGAGGCGGGCGTTGTAGGGCCGTACCGGGTACTTCTTGTCGAAGTGGATGAGCAGGCGGAAGCGGCCGCCCATGTACGGGGTGCCCGGCTGGCCTGCAATATGATGGGCGAATGAGGGCAAAACAGGACGCGAAAGACTGTGCAGTCTGTGCGCCACAATGTTTTACATTTTATTTCAAATTCAAAAATATTTTATACAATATTTTGCATACAATTATTCATGTAAAACATTACAAAACATTTTATAGAATATCTCTCACACAATTATTTATGTAAAATATTACGAAAATTATATTTTACAGTATAGGCTATTTTATAAATATTTACAGTTATTTATATCAAAATCTGATATTGAAAATGCATTTTTATTTTGAAATTTAAAGACAAACTATTTTTTAAACGGTAAAAACGGCAAAAACTCCCTATCACATTCCCTTTTATGTCTAAACTGTAAATTATTAAAGCAAAATAACTTTCTGTCATTACTTCAGAAAGACATTAAGAAGAAAAATTCGCGGAAAATCTCAAATTGCGACACTGCTCAGTAATAATACCAGCCACCTTGATCAAACCCAATAAATTAATAAATATACCACAAAATCAAAAAGAAAAATGTAAAAACTATCACAATTAATGCAGAATGACCTGGAATTACTTCAGAGTACACCAACTGCAATTAACAAAAAAATCGCGCAAACATATCAGAAATTCTCGACAATTTTTATAAATAATTCGGAGGAATCTAAATTAAGAATAACAAAAAAATATCAACCGATAAATCAACAGAAAAGAGCAAAAAATTCGGGGGAAAAATGCTAATAAAAAATAACGTACCTAAAAAGGTGACAATGACGTCCGTAATCTGTTGCTGATCCCCCGGGACCCCTGGCGCCACATTACAGATCTGCACATTAACCACTCCCTCCCTCGCACTCCTCGGCGCTTTCATCAGCTTCCCCGCCGGCCCAAACGGCCGCCCGATGCGCTCCATCTCCCGGACGATCCGCATGGGCACCAGAGGTCGCACGGCCGGGTAATCCGCACTGGGCGTCAGGCGGAGAAAGCACTGGAAGCAGGCCAGACTGTTCACCGTGTTGGCGTAGACGGCCCGCCATGTGTCGACACTGGTGCCCGCGCGGCGACTCCGCTCGGTGAGGAGACCGCGCTGGGCCAACGCCTGCACGTAGAAACGGTAGTCGGCGAGGCGGACGAGCAGACGGTGAGGGAGGAGGTCGGGGAAGGAAGGATCGGTGTGGAGAAAGGCATGGAGGAAGCCGTCGTTGTCCTCCAGGTGGGACAGGATATGGTGCCAGATTTCTAACGGGAAGAGGGACGGGGAGAAGGGGGTGGGCAATGGAAGCACGGAACTGGTGTTGAGTTTCCTACAAACATTACGACTTATTTCCATTCCTCAACTGACCAGAAATGGAAGGAATGCGTGCAGTGTACGTTGCAACCGCCCGGCGGCGTCGTTAACAAGGTCTACCACACGAATCTGCGCATCTCGTTCTACAGCTCTTTGTTTACTTACACTTGAAAGCAAGACGGCGGATTGTTACGTTCGCACGCGGAGAAATGATACTGCAAGCCTTCCCACAGTTCTGGACAGCTCTTGAACGGTTCTCGATCACAACAACTGCACTCCGGTGCCTTCTTCGGCAGGTTTTCAATCAGGAGATCCTGCAGCATTCTTGCTATTCAGTATTCGGGCTGATATTCCGAAATCCGAATGCGGGCTCCGACGACTTCACAAAACAGTCAAACAACTAATATCATTATTTCAGGACAATATTATTATGATTTCAGTCATTTATCAAGATCCAGCTGGCAAAGCGAAGATCAAAACGCAAATCACAAATCAAAATCGAAAAATCCGTTTTTGGAAAGTTTTTTCCGCAGGTCGGATTGAGTCTACTGCAGGCGTAACGGCACGAACAAGTTACAAAAGTCAGAACCAGTCACATCTGCTGCCGCCGCGAGGTGTGTAGAAAATGTTTGACCCCCTTAACCTGCTTGGCTCGTGACGGTGTCACATTGTTACCGTTTGTCACGATTTGTGCCAAAAATCTGCAGAGTGCAGAGAAATTACCATAGATCTAGTTTTTCGTTTTTTAACTTTGTTTGTCACATTGCCGTGACGAACAGCAGCAATTTTATCATGTTGCAAACGCGAACGTTTACGTTTAATCCTGTGGCCCCTTGCGAACCATCAGATTCTGACGACTCATCCCCAGAGCAAGAGGAGCCCGAGAACGACGTGAATCCCCCTGCAGCAACGCCAGCGACTCCCTCCCTGCTCCCTAAGAAACCAAAGCGTGGCCGCTATGTCACCTACAATCCCGAGATTGCCAAGATGGTGCACCGCATGCACCAGGCCGGGATCCCCTGTTACCATATCTGTCACTATCTGGGAAGAGACCCATCGTTTTCGAGTATGTTCAAAATTCAAAATAATTTCCAACCACTGGCGTAACGAGGTGGCGTGTAAATGGGCCCCTTCAAATTACTAGTATGAGCAATGGCCCTTTGTGGATGGGCTCGTTACGCTAGCCCACATTTTGATTTTTGTTTGTGTTCGCAGCGGACGTCCTGCGCAACACCTGTCCCCTCACGGGACGTTCTTTGAAGCAGCTGCCTGCTCCTTTCAATTTTAACTACAAAAACGGGAGAGTCAGACCCCGCTACAGGGGGAAGACTAAAAGCAACAAAGACAAGGACGATGCAGAGCTGGCGATTGATCGCCAGATTTTGCAGTTCTTTCTGCAAAATCCGGACATGGGCTGGCGCGAGGGAATCCGCAAGATCCGGGAGGAGCGGGTGGTGGACATCCCGGAGGAGTATAATCTCGCGAATATGCAAAGGAGGGTGGCGAAATGGAAGCGGAAGGAGATTGTTCAGCAAACTATTCCAGGTAAGTGAAATCTGATGATTTGAGTCATTTGACAAGATGAAAGCAGTCTGCATATTAATCCATGTGAAGTGCTGTAGCAATATGGTACACCAGTAAGCGTGAGTCGACGGTATGCGCCGTATTGATCGTTTTCACGGAAATTTCATTCTTTGTATTACTCTGCGCTGATAACCCAGTCATTTTGTTGTGCGTTTATGCTCTTTCTAAGTTAAATCAATTGATTAATTAGTGAACCAGTTCCATTAATTGGTCCCAGTAATAATATGTGAATGCGTCTGGCACGGTTCCTGTAGCGTGTTACGTTATAATGCGGACCAAAACAGTATGTACACAATATAAAAATCAGAGAAATGTTGACGTCGATATCATTAGTTTTATTTCTTGTAGTTTGTGGTTACGATGAATTGGTGACCGAACTGCGGACCCTGGTCGCGCCCCCCTGGGGCTTCGACCACGACCCCGTGACCCGCACCGTGCTGTGCTTCCAGTTCGACTACCGCCAGCGCATCCCGGCCGTGGACCGGATGATCAAGCTGGCGCCTTCGCTCTACTCGGAGAACATTCTCGAGCCGACCATGTTCGCCGGAAGTGTCGAGCTGTCCAAGGACACGGTGATGACGGTGCTGCGGAAAGCGGTCATTGAGGCGGCCCACGATGTGCAGGTGCTGATGGAGTACCTGGGAGCGATGGAGCGGAAGACTGAGGAGGCGCCGAATCACGAGGATGTCGATGAAACAGGTAATCGCAGATTGAATTACTTGTTGATTGCTGAAAACTTAATAATTAATTAAAACAAACTAATGACATAAATAGCTTAATGAACAGAAATAAGTAGAAAATAAATTTGATAAATGACTATAAAACAAATAAACGTGGCTATAAAAAAATATGAAAATAAAAATCCCCACTTACTTCATATTAGTACAGTACAAATACAATAAGATATCGAAAGAATACTCCCAGTAGATCAGCTGAAATAAATGGATTTTTCGGGACCACGAAAGTAAACCTGAATTGCCAGTTGCGCAGGGTTTTCCGAACGAAATCAAATCAAATTAAAATGATGTTAAAACGAAGTTAAGAAGTATTCACTATTCAGTAACTTAGCAGAATATCCAGTAATGAGATTTATATGATAATGTGTAAATTATAGTTGGGCAGTTGGGGGATTCATTGCATTAATGATTAATCGCAATCGCAAAATTATGGTCAGGTTCCGGTTCGCATTCCGCCGACGAAATGGACGAGGACGAAGCGGAAGAAGCCGCGGCAGTCGCCCTCTACGTACCTCCCAGCACCACGAGCAACAAGATCCCCGCCCCCAGCCAGCGGCGCGGCGTGCTGCTGAAGAAGAACGACAAGACCTTCGTCTACATCCCGCCCCTGCCCAACGCCATCCCCGCGCTGCCCCGCCTCATCCCGCAGACCCTGCGCTTGCCGGCCACTCGGCATTTGGTCGCGCTGCCTTACAACGCCGCTTCCAAGCCCAAGTGAACACTGCGATGGTCAAGCCGTGTATGGATGGTGGAATGTGTGCCGGAGATCGTGAACGTTGTGCTGATGAGCGTGACAGTGTTTTGTAGTGTGGGAAGCGGTCATCTACCGCTGACGTGACGGTATTTTCATTTGTACGAAGGAAATTGTTTCTGCGGTTGTTCACGCTGCTTGACACGGACAGAGAAGAAGCGCTTGTTTTGCATACGATTTCATTGAGAATTAGGCTACATAACCACACGATTCTTGTAAGCATAATTATTTCATATTTTGTGACACCCTTCTAACCGGCCAGCTACAGAATAAGTTCGTGCTGTATTAATCGTTAATGTACCAATCAAGCTGCTGAATTTCCAGGCTTAATTGTACAGTACGTACAATTGTATATAACTGGATGTACTGGATATCATTCCTTGCAAGTATGAACATTACTGGCACGCGTACGATTGTGGTACCTACGTTGATCGGATGGTTGGTTGCTAGACACATGCCACAAGATAATTGTGCAAGAATATGAAGTATCCAATCAGTCATTAAATTTTGCACGATTGTATCGAATAGTATTGGGAGCGAACTGTCTGTAATCTGTGTTACTCTATTATGCCGCTGTATTATGTCGAGCGTCTGTCGCGGCGCTGTGGGACCGTCGGCCGTTTGGCGCTATTCTCCGCAACTGTAGTGATCGTCGTTCACTTGCTTGTGAGTAGTTTGTTGACCTTTTGGCGACCGTGGGGCTTTGCAGTAGTCGAGGAAGCTGTGGTAAACATTTCCCTACGTCGTACTCATCATCACATTAATTTGACTAGCAGGAATCGTAGTATGCACTATGCGAGAGCCTTTCTATGTGCACTATGTCAGATTCGGGTCGGCAACCGCGTTGAGGTTCATGGATTACCTCAGTGTGTTGTCGGCCATTCATAATGTTCGACCTTATCGGATTCTCGTACATGGAGATAACGCCCCTACAGGTAAGTGCCTAACAAGGCAGTGGCACGACATTTTAAACGCGAAAAATTTCGGCTCTTTTTTTATAATTACAATTAATTATGTAAGTAATTATAAAATTTAGTTTGGGTCTGGACGAGTCCGAGGAGCCACGGGAGGAAATCCCAAAGATGGGCATTCGCCTATGCTTAAGTATGGCGATAATGGAATTTGCTGCGCAACAGCCTGCGTTGACATAAATTGTTCTACATGCCCTAGTCAATACAGGAAATGCTGTTTCTGTTTACCTACAAGGGCGGTAGCACTGGCGACATCGTAATTTCCCATCTTTGGGACTTCCTCCTGCGGCTCCTCGGACTCGTCCAGACCCAAACTGAATTTTTTAATTACTGATATAATTAGTTGTAATTACAGAAAACGAGCCAAAATTTTTCGCGTTTAATTTGTCGTGCCGAGGCCTTGTAAGTTGCGAATGGCGGTGCGTGAACACTAAACTTCCGGCCATGCTCCCACGTGCGCTGGATAAAAGGTGGAACACTTAGATCTAGCATAAGAGCAAACCTACCGTTCAGACAAAATACAAGACTGCGGTGCTTTTATTGGCAATTTATTTCGGCGGCCGTACGTAAAAGGGCTAGCAACAACATATAATAAAATTTAAATTTAATTAACAATTTCACTTTAGAGATACAGAATGCAGATCCATGTAGTATACTAACACGAGCGTCGCCAAGAACGCGTAGTTTTCAGGAAGCGTTTTGCAGTGGCTGCGATTGACGTTGAATCGTTAGCTTGAGAAATAGCGTTTGCATGCACAACAGTCAAGTCCGAGAACGTTGTGTAGTGCTTGCTGCTGGATCTCATCGTGCTCACCTCACTCTGTACAACGAAATGTATAATGAACGATGCCCCGTTTGAGAACATTAGAATCTCATACTTACATGAGTTTTGTTATCGGTTAGGTCCATATTGGAATCTTCTGATCAAAACCGGTATCGTCCACTACCATCCGCGCACACCGACCAAGGTGGTCGGCATCCACGCCAATGCCAACGGTACGGAAGTCGGCTTTACGGAGCACTCGGCCGACATCGCCCAACTGGACGCCTTGATCGAATATGGCGGAACGGCCGTGGATTTCGACGTGTACTTCATCCGGGCGAACGGATCAAGACGATTCTACAGAGCAAGGAGTCTATCACGTGCTACGGCGACGAGAGCGGCTACAACATTGGCTTCGTGGCAGGGCGCAAGGGCGCACAACTGATCGCCGCCTGGCGCCGCAGCTACGAGGATATTTACGAGAAGGACTGGAACTTCAGCCAGGCCAAGATCGGCAAGTATTTGAGCATCCTGTACCGCGAGACGAACTACGTGGCCGGGTTTGTGTGCAATAATCCCCATCCACATCATCTGCAGGGATTCTTTAAAGAGTATGGAAAGGTCAAGTGGAGTAATTCATTAGCGATCCATACGTATTATCGACATATTAACATTTCGGCGGAGAAACCCGAGGATCTGTACAGCGGTAGTTCCGCCAACACAACCAATGGAGAAATGATGGTGGCCATCTTTGAAGGACGGGACCTACCGCAGGTCGATCAGGGATTTCGGGATGAGATCGATCCGTTGACGGGATTGGTGATAGGATTGGTAAAGGGTCCAGTTTCATCAACCGCTGTACCGAATTCCACAACTGTCGGCGGTTTCCACCGCAACAGCAAATTCAACCGAGAATGTGACGAAGCCTTCAACCACTGTACATAATGCCGCATCGACGATAATTTTGCCGGTTGTTAGCTCTTCGTCTACGGTCAATTCGATAAATGCTTCTGTTGCTGATAAGTAAACAGCCCTTGTTTTTGCAACAACGAATAGTGGCTAGACAACAGAATTATTTGTTTGATTGTTCATATATATACCGCTGGATGCTGTCTTAGAAAGAACGTTTACGAAGACATTAATATTCGCTCCCAGAGCGAACACGTTTCCATAATTATGTATCTGACGGCGGAGTCTTTACCACGCTTGCTTTCAGTCACACTTGGACTACTGTTCACCTGTGTGGTCAGCGGCGTCTTCGA
>JAQGAU010004594.1:0-11377 GCA_034698045.1 Paramacrobiotus richtersi | reverse complement strand
TCGCTGTACAGGCTGGTGAAGACGCTGGACAAGGCTGTCGGGTATTCCATGTCGGAATTGGAAGAACGACAGGTGCGACAGACGATGATGAATCTGCCCAGTTCGGCTGAGGAAGTGGATTATGCTCTGATTAGTAATATGCAAGAAAAGTATATTGTTGCTCAGGATGATGATGAATCTTTTGGCGATTGATTAGTGATAATTTAGCGATTTAATTTTGATTGCTGTGATAATTCAGATTTTGTAAGCGGACCGGACAATGCTGATGGTGATCAAATGTTGGTTCTTCTGTGCGTAAACTCTTAAATTTGGCTAGTTTTTTATTAAAATGAAAAACTTGCGCTTTTCCAGTCTAAATTGCATATTTCTAATTGTAAGGTAGCCATCATCCAAACGATAAATTAGAAACATGGCATTGGTGCTGATAATAAATATTATCAAAGAAATAATTCCATAAAAACACATTTACATATTATGCGCATCAAAACAGATCGTATGAAATAATTAAACGACAGGAATATTTAAATTCTGGTGGCCTTAATAGTTAATACCATACTCTGGTCGCGCGCTCTCACTGGTCTGTTGCCGTCTGCACTGGGACGTCCAGGGAAGAGGACATCCACACGCCGGATACAAATATAATTAAACCGTACTCCGCGATAGAAAACACCGGACAACATCGAGGCACGCGCGCTACGGCAAAGCTAAAATTTTACTGTTTATCGATTTCTGTTCGGCTCGGTTTGTACACTGCATGGCCATGGGTGAGTTGTGACTTGTGAGCAACAATCCAGTCGAAAACCTGCTGCTTCCGAACAGATTTACTGGACAGTTAAATTAGCTCAATCTGTCGTAAGTACAGACAAATTTAATCTACTGTACGATTTGGGTTTCAGAATTGTTTTTACAGACATCATGCCGCAGAAGATAGCAAAAGCAAGTCATAATCCGAGCGCTGACGATGTCTTGACGGCCGCCCCCAGTCGCCGTTGGGATTTTAGAAATTGTCCTGACATCAGGAACCGCGTCCTAACTGTGGGCTTCCTGACTGCAGTTACAGTGCTCCTTATCTTCGTTAGGGCATCCGTATTCATGATTACTGCAATATTCAGCAAAGATTTCCTGTTTCCCGAGGAGGTAAATGTTCAAATGTACCGTGAACTGTGGTCAGTGTGCAACGTACATAATGCACTGACAGTTACTGCATTACTAAACGCGGCATCCGTCCTGGGTACCGTGGATTTTGGAGAACGCTTAAATGAGCTTTATTTGTTGTAATGTTTGCGGCGGTGGCATAATGCCACCGTCTATTTCTTTTTTGTCAACACAATGTAACGATTTGCTAATAAAAATCTGAATCCCGTTACTGCATTAATTTTGCCGTATATAATTCACAAAACTACAGTAAAAACCGACAGTTGTTCTTTGTAGGCGGTAGCCGCTCAGCAACGCAATCGGACACTTACACTGATTGCATGGTCCTCTGTGGCGCTGTTGTATCTCCGACCGGCCATATCTGCCGGATACTATGCCTCGATGCTCGTTATTCAAATAAAGAAACACCACCGGAAACCATTTCCCACTGTGACTCTGGAGACTGCGTTCGTACAATGGCGAAGCCACTGCCGAAGTTTACATGAGCACATCAGCGAAACGAAAAGCAGTCCGTTCTTGCATCTGTCGGTAATGGCAGTACCTGCTAGCGCAGCTTACTTTTCGGGAATAGCTGTCTGCGAAGGTCATAGGAGAATGTTCATACCGACTCTGATAATGGAAATAATGAATTATTTGGTCGGCGTTTATACTGAAAGTGAAGTCAAACATCTGGAATCGGCTGTTCTTCGGAACAATCCTGAAGTTGAAAAAAGAAGCGAAGAACGGATTCGGGCTTGAATATCGCGTTGACTTCTAACCGAAAGTGATTCGGCTAACGTATGTTCACGGGTCCATAATCTTGGTCAGAAATCGTAAAGTGATGTTGAGTGTTAACTAAGTGCTCTTGCTTTGTGCCAGTGACTTGTGAATTTCTTTCATACTCTGATATTTTGTGAACCGACCGGAAACTACACGTTTTCCACGGAGGTTGAATTTCAGTTTTTCCTAGGTCTCCTGTTTATGAATGTCTGCAAGGAACAAACTTTCGCCTGGGTTATTTTTCCGTTAAAGTGAAATACTGGCTTCTTTCCAGTTCAGTATATGCAAAAATTGATGGAATAGTTTTTTCTCATAGTAATGGCAAGTAGTGCTTAAACTGCATATTTCAGTACGATTAAATAAAACATTTCTGGCAATACTGCAATGCAAATTACAGAAAATGGTCCTACTTAAACGCATCACTTTTTGCTCGCTGCAGTTCTACTAGCATCGGTCGCATTACTGAAATATTTCTGCAAAACTGTTGGATCAGCAGTACTATTGGAATTACGCCGGGTAAATCTCTCGTGGATTTTGTCATAAAATTCCTGCAGCACATGCGGCGTATCCCAGTGCGTTTCCAGCCAGACTTGGCGCCGATGCGATTTTAAAGTGGCTTTGGCTTCGTCCGGCGTTAAATTGTAGCGCTGTAACGGCAAGCTCTTTGAATTCACGTTACCATACAAAAATGAAAATGAGAGTAAACAAGAAAACCGGTAAGTGACACGATCACCTGTCAAGCAGGTCTCATCATAATCAAATTACCTGCATCAAATATGTCGCTGCCATCACGGCACTGCGAAACTTCCCGGCTTTGCAGTGTACATAAACCTAAAATTTGACAAACATTTTGAGCGAATATTTTTTATTATATTTATTTATATTTCATTTATATATTATACATTTTATTTTTATATCTAGTATTTTTATAATTTGTAGAAAATAATTAAACAATATACCTATTCTTATAAATTATAAAACTATTTAATATAAAAATAATTAAACAATATATTCTTATAAGAATGTTTTACAGTCATTTATTTTTTATAAGAAGAAAAACTTGATGTATGTACGTTTTCAGTGACTTTTCGCATAATCGATTTTTCACATACCGACGGTAACGAATTTTTATATCGATTTTGTTGGCTTTTTCCATTATGTTATGCATTATGAGGTGAAACATAATATAAACAAAAATCTTAATGTTGGTATACCGAGGCATTGCGGCCGCATATCCTGCTGATGAATTCCATCCCCTCTTCCACCTGGTCCCACCGTGGATGTCCCACATAATCCGTCACCGGAAGTTGTAGGAAACTGACTCCCCATTCGGCCAGCTCGTCCGGAGACGGATACCATAATTTATTTAGCTCAAAATTTTGATTCATGGAGAGAATGCCTCTGACTCGTTCCTTCGCGACAAGCTAGTCAAAAAACACAATACAGTTAATAGATGTATATTGCAGATTTGTTGATGCCGTACTCAAAAGTAACAAGTGCCTTACAGTAGTTGAGCTGTATGTACTTTTAAATTTATTGCAGATTGGCTCTCTGTAGTAAATGCGGTAAATGAGCCAGTTTACGCAGCAGCTGGACAGTGGACACCATTGTCAGGTGAATTATTTTTTATATAAATCACATAACACAAACTTGGATCTAAAAGCAACTCTACGCGTCTATACTGCATGTAGAATAATAAACAGTCCTGACGAGTTACTGAGTTATCAACACGCACGATGTACAGTAGGCCCGTGTGAGTTACTGATATACAGTATGTGATTTATTTGGCAGTAGCCCAGAAACAATGTTGACGCAATAAAAATTCCAAAAATCAAACTGATATATTAAATAGTACACGCAGTAGTTTTAACTTTTACACACATAAGTTCTCAAAACATCAGCGAACCTCCTTAACAGTCGAACGAAACGGCAACGCTCCAGCCACCAGACAATCATCAATCCGATCATACCAATTCTCATTGGACATTTTATCCGAAATCATCGTGGCGAAGAGCGACGGGAAAAACAGCAACTTCTCAAAAAACTGCGTCATGGTGGCGTATATAGAGCTGCCGAAAAAACCGCTAACCAACGAGACCAGACGGAGAACTACAAAAATCAACCGAAATACGATCTCCGCACATGTATTACGCTGCACAACAATCATTCACAGAAACTCAGCAGTGAGTGTGCTTCGCGGAAAAAGCGGTGAGACAGCCAATCATTTTAATTCCATAAAAAATCAGCAATTCAAATATAATCACAATGTCACCACCTCTAAGCCACTAACATTCTTCGACTTGATAACATCAATATTAAAAAGATAAAACCGCCTGCGTTTGGTATATACACTTCCGGTTGTGTAGAAACTATCAATCACGGTAATCAACAACAATTTACCGGTCAAATCGGTTCGATCTATTGGCACTGGTGCAACACGCCCCCACTCACCGGGCGACGGTCAGTATCGCATTTCCTGCTCAACAGTGTTGAGTCAACACAATGGACTCTCGAATTGTTTCACCAGCTGATCCACAACATTGACCAGCATCTGAAGATCCTGGGGTTTGGAGAAGCGGTGATCGGCGGATTTCGACAGGCACACTTGGACGTCGGTGGATTCGAGAAGCTCCAGCATTTTACTCGAATCGGTGTAGGGGACGACGTCATCTTGTACGCCGTGGAGTAATCGGACTGGACAGTGGATCGGGATGGTTTTGCCGTTGTAGGCACTTTTTGATAGGGACATCATAGCATCGAAGAACGGTTTGCTGATGGGGAAGGCGCCCCATGGACCGGTTATGCTTTGACCGGCGTCCAAGAGCGCGCGATGCTGAAAAACAAAGTAAAAACTGAAGTTGAACGCTGTGTGCCCCGAAACGACAAACTTGTCGCAATTTCGAACGGAAAAATTCAAAAACATATTGTTTGTGAATGAACAGCGAACGAAGCCAGCAAAAATACTCAAAATATTCCTAAAAATCGAAAAATATGCGCAAATGGTTGTTTGACTTGTTCCAAAAAATTGAAAAATATTCCGACAGGAAATATACTACGGAAAACAGATTTTAGATGTATCACGTATATAACGTGCAGACAGGGTAAAAAAATTTTTTTAATTTGTTTACACATATTGAAAATCTGTGTATTCCTTAATATATCTCTTAATTTATTCCGTAATCTATTTTATGATTAATTTCATATTGAAATTAATAAACAAATAAATTACGGAATAAATTAAGAAACATATTATACAAAACAGGCTTGGGTTGATATAACGCGCAGACACGCTTAAAAACATTTTTCAACATGTTTAATGAGAAATCTGTGTATTAAAACTTAATCTTCAAATGAATTACGGAATAAATTAGGCAATATATTACGGAAAACAGTCTTAGGTGTGTATGACGCACAGACAGGTTGAAAAACGTTTTATTAATTTGTTTATTGGAAGTTTCTGTATTAAAAAATTAATCTTAAATTAAATTAGGAAATACATTACGAAATATATTACGGAAAAGAGTGGCAAGTGTATATAACGCGTAGACAGGTTGGAAACCACTTTCTCGATTTGTTTGTTGAAATTTTATGTATATAAAATTAAGCTCGAAATTGTGTCTCACATACTTCAGCAGTCAGACTTTTTTCCAGCTGTTCCCATCGATCAAACGCTGCGGCAATCCCGACTAATCCGAACACACGTTCCGGTCTCTTCAGCGCGACATGCAGCATCAACCCACCGCCCATGCTGGAGCCAACCAAAATCTGCGGATCGCTGGGGTTCGTAAACGTATCCACGACCGTCAATATATCCTCCAGCCATTCGTTAAGCGTCATCGCATCCAGTTTACCCGAAGATTCTCCACAAGCACGATAATCAAATCTACAAAATTCGGCCTGATTTTCACTCGGAAAAACGCCAGAAAATTGGGAAAAAATATTTAATTTACTCGAGAAATCCCAGAAAAATTGGAAAAAATATCTTAAGCAAAGAATAATTCTCACCTGATGTAAGGATGATCATAAATCTTGCAATATCTTTCCAGAATTTTCGCTTTCTCTCCCGTCATATTCGACATAAATCCTGGGATGAAGATAATTCCGGGTAGTTTGGATCCGTGTGTTCGTCTGTATGCGAGTTTATCACCGTTGTTTAATACGAAAAATTCTGTTTTGGGTTCCTCGTCCACATCCTCTGATCCCTCGCTGAAAAGGCGAATAGTTGGTGCGCCCATTTTATTGCGTAGTGGATCCCGGAATCTCTGGAGGAATGTGTGATTACTGATACGGAAAAGCTGAGGAAAGGAACGGCAAAGCATAGTAGTGCCAATGCAAACCGCTGTATTTCGTTCCTCCCGAACGGAAATTTTGAGTTCTGTCAAGGACTGGCAGACCAATCAAACCTTGGCGATAAGGTTCATAAGGAATAAATTATAAACAGAAATGACTGAGAAGTCGTAAAAATATTATCCAGAAACGAAAACAGTACAGCGGAAACTCGTCCTGTGGTACGAGCAGATGACTCCGCAGGGCAGTCTCCGTATGGAAATGCTGGAAATCGTCTAACTGACTGCCACCCGGTCGTTATTTATCACCATTTCCAACATTCAAGTATGGTACAGAAAAAACACTGCGGATGCCACTTTTGCATAATATTGCAGTTCTCATAAAAATCACGTACATCAAAGTGTGATGATCAAACTGAAGTTTAAGTGAACAAAAAAGTGAGTTCCGTATTTAATTATGGAACGCTGCGATTGTTCTCGAGTTTGATCGAAAATTTGATCGAGTTCTCCAATTTGATCGAAAATTACCGCGGGAAATTACCGGTTACACATAATATACTATAAACAATAAAAAAGACGAGGAATGTCTCTCGGGTTTAGTTTCATTAGTACATACTAAACAATTGCAAGCCACACTAAACATGTATATTATTTTCTGTGCGTGGATTTTATGACAAGTTTTAAATAAAGGAAAAAATAATATTCGTGAAAAACGACTACGATATAGCGCGAAACTTGTTTCGCCGAGTAATATTCAAACATACTAGTGCATAATAAATTACCTTGGGAACCGGCAAAGGTGGCCGCCAATGCCCGCAGCATTCTCGCCTTCTTTTCGATTTTGATTAACGATAAACTTGTCAGCATAAAGCAACTT
This sequence comes from Paramacrobiotus richtersi, assembly GCA_034698045.1. Taxonomy (NCBI): domain Eukaryota; kingdom Metazoa; phylum Tardigrada; class Eutardigrada; order Parachela; family Macrobiotidae; genus Paramacrobiotus; species Paramacrobiotus richtersi. Next base: position 4,300 of record JAQGAU010004594.1, on the reverse strand, counting down.
GCAAAATAGTAAGCGCACTGCACTGTCTTTTTAATTGTGAAATTCGGCTTCAACCTGTTAGGGGCTTAGGGCTGTAAAAGTAAGGAAATATTCAGCAGTATTTATTGCTTCTGTTTACGCAGCCAGCTGGTACAATTGTTGCAGTTTTTGGAGCTCTATAATATGTTCTCTGCTGGTCACTTTAGTTAGTCACTTTATTTCACTGCTGGTTAGATTACGTTGTCAAAAATGCGCATCTTGTTTACTTTTATCGTGTTATGCAGTCTTTTTCAATTTCGTTCATGTGGAGCTGGTCATGGAGGCTGGGGCGACCGAATATTGATCCAGGTGAGAAATATCTCTAACGCGGCCGTACATTTTGTCCAACATACAGTATATACACTGCGATTGGGCCAAGTCTGACCGAGCTGTTCGAAGCGCTGCTGTACATAGATCGCCACTTGAACAAAAAGAAAATTGATGTTTTCCTATCACACATGATTGACCAGTTCTTTCTGCACCGTTTGAGCTATAGACGTCTAATTTTACATCCAGTTCCAAATTTATGCAGCCTCAACCCTGCTCAGCACCAGGTTTAACAAACTGTCAGACCCTTTAACACCAGAAGTAATATACTTGCAAAGTTTCCCCAAAAACCCAAAACCGATTCAATATTTGTGTGAAAGCAGTTATGTGGTAGACTGTTTATTTCTGTATCGGAAACAACCAGAAAAAATTCATTTTCGAGTCGTTTTCATTGGACTGTGGGCGTGGCAGTGCTGGTACGGGAAGAGCATACCCCAGCAGACTGTGACCTTTCATTTTATTGCCGCAGCGAGTTTTTTTCGAGCGTTGGGAAAAGAGGCTTGCTATGAACTAGGACATTATTCCGAGTCTAAAATGTTCTGCTGTACATAGAATAACTTAATCAAAACGACCTTACAGTCCTACAAAGCAATGCTGCAGTCTTCATCTTTGTGCTGTTTCTGGTGTAAAACAGTGACTGTTATCTCTTGGTATCGGTATGGTAAACTTCCGGTCTGCCGATGCTGCAAAAATATAATTAGGCCTACACTCCGTTTATATAACAACAGACAAAGACTGGAATCTTAATGCCCGAGTCATACAGGCCATGTCCAACTTCGAATTATTTAGCATAGAAGTCTACGAGAGGTAGACATTCGTACGTTCCGTCGGCTTGCCAGGGGTTGATTCCGATCGTTGTAGCCGTAGGACAAGTCTTGCTCGAGTGCTTCTGAATAATAATTAAGCCAACCCTGACCGCTCCCCGTGAATTTTTTTACGAGTCGTTTAGAAGACGTTAAAATTAGACCCTACCATTACAGTTCTAATGAAAAATGCAGGGACAGATTAGCGTATACGTAGTCCATCTAACGAGCTTTGCCAAATTTGTTCAAATTTATTATAACACAGCTCAAAAAGCAAAAGGTTGATCTCGGTCATATTTCATATTATTAGGGAAACTTTATACAGAAGATAATTTTTTAACTAAAGCATGCAGGTACCTAAAATTTCGCCAATAAATAAGCGCAATTTATCAACAGAGTTTTGCAAGAAAGGTCATAAAATGTTTCTGCATAATATTTAAACTTCAATATATGCAAAGCAAAAGGTCACAAATGTTGGTTGGCAGCTATTTATGTAGGTACGAAATAGGCATACATCGGTTCAACTCAAATAGCTAGTATGTTTTTAAGTCCATGACGTTGTATCATTTATTAATTTTATACCGATGTACATAATGAACGCATATCTCTAGCGCGGATTAATTCAGTACATACTCTGCATTTGCAGACGACCGAGTGTTTGGACTGGACCAGTATTTCGATCCCCAACCACGACAGCAAGGATTTAGTTATCGGATGGAAAAGCATAGTGAAGTGTACGTGCACTGAAGCTGTGGAAGCCTTAACCACACATCCGGAAGGTAAAAGCTTGCGAACTGCTCTGTGGAAAATATATACCAAAACATTTGTTTTTGAAGTGGTGTTATTAGCCTTCGATCATCTGTAACAAGAAATGTCCACGTAATCGTCCACCACATTGTAAATTGCCTCGAAAGTCATTGAGATTCTCCTTGTAGCTGTGGCGGCTGGTTACAGCCCCAAGTGCGAGCCGGATGGGAAGTTCAGTGCAAAACAGACATCTACCCGCGTCGGGAAAACACAAACCACAATACGAGAATGGTGCGCTGACAAGGAAACCGGAACCCAACTGGACAGAGCCGTGATCGTTAAACCTGGAGTAGCTCCGCTCACTTGCTAGGAACACTTAGAATTACGTATAACCTGAAACCTGTAAACTGGTTCTGCTAGCCAGTTTGATAAATAAGTGGCGTTCGTCCATTCGCGCCGCCGGTTGTTCTGGTACAGTTACACTACAGTATTTATGCATCTTGCCAATACATTGTACCTATGTCAATGAATTTTTGTGGCAATTTTTTGAATCAAGGAAGATAAAATAATACCCGTGAAAAAGAACTACTGTACGTGTAGCGCGAAACTTGTTTGGCCTAGCAATATTCTAGTATTGCACTGACAATGCGCTTCCATTTTTGTTTCTACCAGTTCCCCGAACCATCCATTGGTCGCTTCGGTTGGCTTCGTGGAGTTCGTTCCTTTTAGTTAATTCCTGATATCGTGTATTCTGCCGGCTTTTCAGGTCAAGTTAACTCCGACAACTTTTAGCCTGGATAACCGGCAAAATTATTAAATATGCCCCAAGCATTCCGGCCTGCCTTCTTTTCGATTCCAGTGATCCAATTTGTCAACAAAAAACAAACTATAGCAGCAAATTTACTGCACTGTCGGTCTTTCTGATTGTGAAATTCGGCTTTAATCTGTTAAAAGTAAGAAATATTTTAGCCGTATTTATTGCTCCTGTTTACGCAGCCAGCTGGTCTAATCTTGCAGTTTTCGGAGCGGTATATGTTCCCTGCTGGTCCCTTTGATTAGATTATGTTGTTAGAAATGCGCATCTTGTTCGCTCATCGTCTTATGCAGTCGTTTTCAAACTCAATCATGTGGAATTACACGAGTCGGTACAAAAGGCTGGGGCGACGACCCCTGGGACCAGCCCCGAGAAGTTAATCCCGATGAGAAATAGTTCTCCTACGGCCGTTCAGTAAATATTACATAGGTACATATATAACCGCAAAAGGCATATGATCCAAACTTACAAACCAACTGATCTAGTTAGATCGGCGGCGTTTTGTTAAACTGGGTTTTCAACAGTAGATAGAACTTTTCATCCCTTTCTAACCACGCTTTCAAGGAACCCCAGCTGTTGAAAAGTTGTTCATGGTCAAATTTAACCGCGGTTGCCGTCCGCCATCATTGTTAGTGTACAAAAGACACTACAGTACACTATGCTTTAATACCATCACATCACCAAACTGAAACAAATAAGCCCTTGTACTACGATGGAACTAAGCATTACAAAGCCTTACAGCTATAAAATTTATTAAGCAGCTTCGATATTTATCGAGTTCGTAGACGTCGCCGAAGTTCAGTAACGCTGACCGCAATGTATACCATAATACAAATAGTTTTTATATGGAGTAATAAATTGGCCCGTATTCTACGTGTGGGCTGATTTATTACAGTGAGGCGCGAAGTGCGGATACCTAAAATTTCTCCGATAAATTGACAGAATTTATAAATGCTATCAACTTATCGGTGAAACTTTAGGTATTTGCAGGTTATAAATTCTGTCAATTTATCGACGAAATTTCAGGTATCTGGAGGTTTACTTTAAATCATCTATGAAGATTCACTAATAAGTAATCATATTCACCTGATAATTATCAACAGAATTTCGCAAGAAGACTAAATAACATGTTTTTTATATAATACTTGAAATTTAATATATGCAAAGCAAAGGTCACAAATTCGCAAAGGTTTGCAAGCTATTGAGGCACGAAATAGGCATGCATCCAGTGATCTATTTAACTCACAATCAGATAGATAGTATGCTTTAAAGTACATGATGTGCTATCATTTATTAATTTAATTTAAATATCGATCTAAATAATCGATGCAATAGTCGTGGTAGCTGGAACAAATTCTTCATCTGAATGTTTTTCTGATGTTTTATTTTTGTATCTGCATGCCGAACCTTTGCCAGTACACAATAATCGGAACACATCTGTAGTGTTACGGTAGGGTACTTCAGCATTCTGCATTTGCAGGCAAACCGCAGTGCTTGGACTGGGACAGTGTTTCGATCCCCAATCACGACAGCAAGGATCTAGTTATCGGATGGAAAAGCATAGGACAGTGTACGTGCAGTGAGGCTGTGA
>JAQGAU010004593.1:0-11378 GCA_034698045.1 Paramacrobiotus richtersi | reverse complement strand
GCAGTTCTCACCTATGCGCTTCTCATATGGGAACTCGGAGAGAAAGGCTTGTCTCCGGACGACATCGAGCGTTTGAAAGCGGCGTTCCATGCGGACTATGGCAATTTTACTCGCTGATGTGTTAATGGATAGGTTACAGCTTTTGACACGGCGGGGCACGTTGTCCACATTGTCTGTCCCAATCGTCACGTACCGCGCGTGAGACGGCTTGTGTGCGTTCCGGGCTAGGCCGGTTGGCGGTTGTTTATGTGGTACTAATTTCAAAAGGAGCCTGGAAGTGTTTGCACTATATCTTGTCTTGTGTGTGTGTTTTAACTATCTGGACAGACCGGTATCTATTACACCAGCTGCATAATAATAATTGTTCGTGTCACAGACAAGAATGCATGCTGTCTGACCGTTATCATCAAGATCGGCCAGTGCTGCAGCGAATACTGTACGTTTTGTTGGCCGACGTTTTGCCTTCACTGCAAAGCTTTCTATAGGTTTTCGTATGAAACGTTCAATGCTGAAAATATTTTGCGTAAGATAAATACTGAAGGCAACAGACTACAGAGACCCATAAAGTGCTGCTAGTTGAAATCATTAAGAAGCCTTGGTCCTAGTCCCCAAACCCGGGCTGTCGGTGTAAGGTGGATTGGTGTTCCACATTAAAGAGTGGAATTTCCATGATCTGCATGCAGCACTTCTATCAAATGGTTGACATCCCCTAGCGACTGCCCTTTCTCCCCAAGTTCCCACATGAGGAGCGCATAGGTAGTCACAGCCCCGAAAAACTGCAAATGAAATTGTCACCTTTGAAACGCTGATATGTCAGACAATATTTGGATATGTTCCGTACTCTTGACTTGGCCATACCGTTAGAAGAAATTGCCGGTTTATGAAAAAGAATTTCCCAACAGTAAATCCCACTGGAGCAGCTTGACGTTTACTGATGTAAAACGTCAACTTCTTTTGCAGCCGGTCCTCTTCCGTAATTTCTAGATATTCATGGAGCAGCGACACCATTGGCTCCGCCTGTATTCAAATACAATGCAATTTAGCTTAACCAGAAAATATTATATAATGGAACTCATAGTACAGCGTTTAATGGTCGTTGTTACCTTTTGATGTACAAATAGGGAGCATGATGTATGCATCGCCACACAAACTAACGTAAACAGCACCGATTGTACTGCTCTTGGCTGCCATTCTTTCAGTAACGGTACGGCCTTCAAAAGCTGCAGCAAATAGTTACAATACCAGAAGAAAGTAAAATGACCAACTTTAGAGTCTAACTCTTCTACCAATCTAGCCAAAGCAGAATGATCTTTAAGCGGCGACAAAATCATTTGTTTAGAAGTATCGATACCGGCAGACAGATTTTGCATCTCCAGCATTTTGGCTGCACTATCGCTGATTTTTCCAAAGCAGAATCCGATAGTTACATAAAAAGCACGTTGCGGTATGCACCGAATGCCAAACAAACGACGGAATAAACGAAGGGGCAACTTTAAACGGCCGTCAAAAGCATTTAAACGTCGGTAATAACGAAACGAAGGGGGGTTCGTTTCGTGAATACCGAAAGGCACGAGAATCGATAAACGACTGGGTCACTTAATACGACGGCGCCATGCATACCTACAGACTGCAAGTAATTTCAGCCCAGCCTTGGCCCGGACCTCCAGTCCGCGAGTTGCCTTCTCGACTCTTATTAATTCTTCAGCTCGGCTTCGGTCCGGGCCCATGTTAAGCAATTTTCCCAAATACGCTAAGAAAATGAAAACTTTGCCTTTCCATTAAATTTTCAGCTTCGCAACTCGGTAATTAATGTTTTGGGAACATTATTAGACCAAACTCAGCTTTGTACGATGACAAATGATGATAGGATGAGCCCAAGAACCCACACAGGCTGTCACCATTCCAGCGTTCTGGATAGTGCTTTGGCTGCTGAAATTCGAGAACGTTAACCACACTGCCCACACAAGAACCAAAAAGAGCGGTCGAGTTTTCCACCCGTCTTTCACAAACAAAACGTGAAAACGGAACTCTGTGAGCTGTGCAGTTGTTGCATGAAATTACGCTGCTATCGTTTTGTAAATTTGATCGTTTATTGCATCGTTGGTCTGGAGAACGTGCAAAACGCAACCTGTTCCAAGTCTAAACGAAACGGTGAAATAAACGAAGAATAAATCTTCGTTAATTCTGCCGTTTATTAAGTTCTCGTGCGTACCGCAACCTGCCTAAAGAGTGATCATAACCGAGAATATCGTAAAAAAGGCACCGGTGTATAAAAAATGATGTACAGTGAAATGGACCGCGACAAAACGTAAAATATAGGGATTGATACAACTTTTACACGAAGCACTGACTACAGTCAGGAGTTTCACCACGATAGCATCAGTATCAGAATTTCTTCCAGGAGAAACCACAGCCATGACATTGGGGTATATTCTCCAAAAAGTACAAAAGATGAGAAGTAGACCGAACACCATGGCATGCAGAAACGTCAACTTTCGTCGAGTACGTTTCGTAAGATATTCGTTGCAGCACCGATCAATTTTGATGATAATAACGTGAAAAATGGCGTTATGCGCCCACATTATGTGGAAATACCCACACACAGTAAAGATATTGTTAGCGAGTTCACAAGCCGCTGCAATCACATCTTGGGATGTTGCGTAGTTGGCGTCTTTCGTGGAGACGAAGTAGTAGTAAATGTTGAACAGCGAGATGGTCGTCACTGTAAGAATATGTATCAGTACCCAGATTATCCATATGAAATGAAGAATGATATTGGACTTTCTGTGGTTATAGCCGAATATCCCATGTCCACAAAATCGTAACAGTAATACGTTTGGTCGTATACATCTGCTCAGGAATCCTGATTGTAACCACTTCATTTTGAACGAATCCAGGTTCAACAGCGCGAAATTTCGATTGCAGTCATGTCATTTTTTATCTGTAGTACGCTTATATTTTTGGCAGCCGGCGTTTATTCCAATACTAGAGTGACGGTATGACGAAGATGGGGGTTTAACAGTACGCGATAGCAGCATTCGCGGGATTACTGCTAACAAGACTAGCAAGATATCAAACAAAGAATAAACCACCTCGCTGATTGGGAGTCTCATGTTTCTGCTGTCTCACTCGGTCGTACTCATTGAAATGGAAGACGGAGTGCGTCCAGGAAGGCTATCACATGCTATTAGCATGCGTGTTAACTCACACTTGTCGGAATCATGTTGGATTCTGTACCTCTACATGTAAGTAAACAATGCAATTACTAGCGGGCGGCTTTGGCTCAGTCATGTTTATGACCTAGAGTTCTGCTACAAGAGATCTGCAAGAGCATTTATTCAAACCGGAGGAGACGAAGAAACACAGTAATGGTTTTTCATTGTAAACAATCACAGTCTGCAGATATTACCGACGCATTCAATAACAGTAAGTTACATTTAAGCTCTTCTAAACATCTTGATCATGTTTCCGCGCAGATCGGGCAAGACAATAGCAAAATATGCTGGATCTAATAGAGCTTGCAGCGAAAACAGCATGGTTACGACCTGTAAGGTCATCCTGTATTCGGATAAATCCATGAAACACTGCACCGCAAAGAATAGATTCGTCGGTGTGTACAAAACAGTTATACTTATCGTTAAAAGAGTCAGCACGATTAATCCACCTCTCCGGGCTTCCGTACTGACCGCCTCGTGCCTGCGTGTTCGCCGGGCCTATTCGCATTTCCCGCATGCAGTTCCCCCGTCAAAGTGACCTTGTTCCTTCGCCGCTTGTAAACAAGATGCGGATACACCAAGATCATAAAACCATTGGGAAGACAGTATACAATAAGCTAAACAATTGAGTCATACACCGGAAGTGCATCGACGGGACCACATCCGAACATTTCGACCGGCCGTCGATACTGCACCGCACTGATGACCACAAACGGTAAGCAGAAGATGTGAACATACAACCATAACACCACACAAATGATTACTGAACTCTTGGTAGATGTTACTCTGGTGTAAGATATTCGAAAGGTAACGGCCCAGATGCGGTTCACGGTGATCAGCAAATGGGAGCTGAGCATTATTCCAGGTGGAATGTACATGGAGTATTGATACAGCGTACAAAATGCCTCGCCTGCAAATCAGAATGGGTGATAAAGTTTGGCAATAATGTGTAAAGAATTATTCAAGATGGCGTAGAATATGTTAACGGTCAGAAGATTAGATAGATAAATGTGAAACGGCTGGTCGAGGAGTTTTTTCAGACTGAAAATGAGGAGAATGGATCCATTCAGAACGATCTGAATGGGAGAGATGACGGCCTCGCTAATAGCATTGTAGCTCCAAATTGCAGACGACGATCTGGTTTGTGTGGTGTTTGATTGGAAAGAGATCGTGTTGTTCATTTTAACTTATGATTAAATACCAAAAGAAAATAAGGAGTAGAAGCACTAGTTACATTTGGTGCGGAGAATAAGCAGGCACATGATGCGAAAGGGCTGCACCACCTCTGGACCGCGCAAGCAGTTTCCGGTGGAGTGTTCGACTTTCCATAAGGGCTGCACCACCTCTGGACCGCGCAAGCAGTTTCCGGTGGAGTGTTCGACTTTCCATAATGATAGCAATTGCAATCTACATTTACGTAAAAGAATCGGAAGTACTCGCTGGGTAGGTCTCTACAGACTGGTCTTAGTAGAAAATAATTACATATCGCGCTTCCGTAAGCAAGGAGCGCATGTAATATAATGCAGACGAAATAAGACAGTTTGTACAGAAGACTAGACAACACAGGTGGTAACGATTCACAGGCTAAGCGGGATGCGTACCAGCGATACCATTAACATAAATGTTTATTACTGTACCATGGTGTAATGTGTTCACACGCACTCACATTAGAAAGGCAAAACAAAATTAAATGAGGAGGAAGATCTCATCGAGACCGACAGAATCAGGTACAGTTCCCATAACACAAAGGGCATTTCCCTTTTGCATTAAAATGGACAACTTCTGTCGTAAAAACTCTTTCGCACGCGATTCTCCTGTCGTGGCGATGAGATCTCTTCCGATCTTGTCGACTATCCATTTCGTGCCTTGTCCCCAGGTACCGTAAATTTCGAAAACTGCCGGCGCGAAGACATAGCCATTTTCCAAGAACGCATATTTTACGTATTTCCTGTGTTCTGCGAGTTCTGCTGCTGCGCCGGCTTTCAGGAAAGAGCGATCCACATAAGAGCTGCATAAAGTATCCACGCAGGTACTTAAGCTTCTTCAAATGTAGATACTTAAGCTTCTTCAAAATCAGTACTTCAAGTATTTGTTATTTGACTGCCCGGTATGCATCTTCTTCCGACTCCCCGTTCATGTACACGTAAGTCCGTGTGCGGTCTCGGTCGAAAATAGGTATGTTGTGGGAGGCCTTCTGATAAGTATTTTATTTTTGGTTCTGCATGCATTAGTCCATTAATGTTGCGCTTTTCTTCATGTAAGTTAGTAGCGTTGTCTACAGTAATTAGGCAAGCGTAACTTACAAGCAAGCTAGTTATCGCAAGCAAAGGTACCACGGTAAATTTACGTGCAGATTTCTGAAGTTCTCGCTTAGCTCGGTAAAGCCAGAACATTTATAGCCAATCACCGATTCGTTGTAGCACTTAACAGAAATGCGCAGTCGAATTCCTCCACTCTTCTCGGAAAGCGGTTTTCAAGAGGGACAAGTCCTCCAAAGACAAATCCTTTTCTCCAAGCTCCCACATAATTAGGACATACGTGGCAACCACACCAACCAGCTGTAAAAGAATATATTCCATTTACATACGCTAAGAGTTTACAACCAACAAGCAGCACTAATATAACCTTACGGATGCCACAAACGGCCGATCAATCAGGAAAAACTTGCCGACAGTGAAGCCAATCCGATTTGTCTGTATATACTGCAAGTACGAGACCAGCTTATAATGCTCCTGTTGGTCATCGAACCGGCGAAGGTATCTTTGCACGAAAGGTATGATTGCTTCAGCCTAAAAACCAAAACAAACCTCTTATTGAAATCCAAAACAAAAATGCGGCTTTTCCATTAAAACCCAAAAACCAGCGTTTTTACCTGAACATTGACAAATACAAAACACACAGTATCCTGTGTGATCCCAATAATAGACAACACGGTCAATTCCAGTGTTCCTGGCTTCCAACCAACCTTTAAACTGGGGATCGCCGAGAGAAAGTTCAGTAAATAGTACGCGTACCAGATTATAGTTTGGAAAGAGGTTATGCCATCCAGTCGTGCCACCTCGTCGGCCAACTCTGCATGGTCAGCGATTAACGAAGCCAGTAGTTTGGGATCATTATTTACACTGGTGGCTGTCCGTACTGCTGTCGAGATGCTGGCAAAGCATAAACCAATTGCTATATAGATGGTCATAGCTGTTGTTTGAATAGTAATTAAATAAAGAGTATATAATTCTTGCACAATGAACGTGTGAATTAGCACTGTGCCCGTAACATATGGATTTAACTTGGGCTGAAATCTGCCTATAATCCAAGCGATACCCGATGCGGCTGCAGCATCCCCGATAAAAAAGCTTCTAGCCAAAGAGAATGTCCGCATTGTATAAAAGCACATCCCAGTAATCCAGAACACAACATGAATAAGCAGCAGTATTCTTCCTTGAAGCGGTGTGAAGTAAAGGTCACAGTAATGGTTGAGATTGTGCAAAATCTTCATCAACTCTTCGTGTTTCCAACCCATATACAGGAAAACAGTGTAGAGACAAGCGAAACCGACAATCTGGCACGCGGTGGTAATGACGCGCTGAGTGGGTGATAGTCCGGATTCCGGTTCCATAGCAAAGCGGTATATACCAGTGAATACAATGAAGAGCCAGGAAAGTGCAAAGTGAATCACCCATGTTCTCCACAGAAGTCTTCGCAATCGATGTTTGACAGTCTTTGATGAAACTGTCGAGCGGAAAGGAAAGAATCCGTTACCGAAAAACTGAAGTAGGATTAAGTTAGGTTTTATGCATCTGAGCAAAATATCAGGTTGCTCCGATCGGGAAATCATTGGACAGACGTTTAGGCAACGGTTAGAAAACTAGCCGAATATGATCACACTTTGGTATTCCGCTTGATAGCGTCTACGTTTACCGACAATCGGACTTCTACGGATACATAACATTATGCGATGTCCACATGCCGTAATAACCAGGACGCTCATATTTATTCGCGGGGATTCCACCGTTCGTAAAACCTTTGAACGTGTCACCATATTAATATTATGTCTGCATGGTCTGGAGTCTGAAGCACGTAAGCAGCGTTAGCACTTGCTGACACAACATTTGCACGACACTATTTGTTGTCTCAGTGACTGCGATAGCCGATGATAACCATTTATTAAATCGTTGCTGTTGGGCGCTATGTACGGACTTAGTAATCTTTGTTCTCGGCGATCGTCACAAATTTGCTGGCTTTCAAAGAAGAGAAACGGGCCCGTCCAAAATTCGCCCATTTTGGCTGTTCTTTTAATCGTCCAATCGTTTAATCGGGCACAGCAGCAATTTCTTCGATTTAGGAACCTGGCTCTGTTTCGCACGAAAGCTACGTAATATAAATCGTAGAAATGCACATTATTTACGCGCAAGAAAAATGTACGGAGACTACGGACATAAATGGCCAAAAGCCTTTCTGTGCCCTCTGTGACACGTCCAGCCTCCCAAGCCTACCCTTGAATCTGACAGGCTTATTTTCTGCCGATCTTGCGACTGACGACTACATCCAACGTTATGATCAGGCTGATCATCCCATGCAGGATGCACACAGCTGCCAAGCCCGAAACATTACATTAGTAGTGTTTCGATGTCTGTCTGCCACCAGAATTAGTTCCACTTCAGTCCAAGGCAGCGCAGTGCTCTCATTTCTGCAACTCTTCGGGATCCGCTCGTTTCGAATGCGATCACAAACCTTGCACAACTTTTCTCCAAGTTGGTTCAGTAGCAATTAAAACTCACACAGTGGACGAAAACTCATAAAATAACGACGGCACACAGTAAATAAATCCGGCGCCTACTAAAGTCTAGTTGGTGGAACAGCATCTCTAAACTCCGGCAGCCGAGTTGTCCGACTTACATCTTTGCGTCGTCGGCCTCCTTACGTTATGCTGGCCATGCATACTTTCAAAGTAGATTTCAGGAAGCCTTCTGGTATTTTTGGTTTTTCATGCATTGGTCCTTTGCGTTGCGCTTATTTTTGGTAACCAATCAGACATAATATTGTGGAAGCATTATTTGATTAAGCAAGCATACGGCATGTAAGCATAAATCAAGCACGATAAGCCAGTTATCGTAAGCACAGATGCCCCCTTAAATTCACTTGCAGGCTTGCAGCTCTCTGAAGTTCTCGTTTAGTCACGTTCTGGGCAACTGCGAACACTTATAACCAATCACCCATTCATCCTAGCACAGAAATGTGCAGTCGAATTCCTCCACTCTTCCCGGAAAGCGGTTTTCAAGAGGGACAAGTCCTCCAAAGACAAATCCTTTTCTCCCAGTTCCCACATAATTAGGACGTAAGTGGCAACCACACCAACCAACTGCAGAAGAATACAGTACAGTCCATTTCCGTAAGCTTTCCGTACAACAAGCAATAATAATATAACCTTACCGATGCCACGAACGGTCGGCCAATCAGGAAAACTTGCCGACAGTGAAGCCAATCCGATTTGTCTGCATGCTTTGCCAGTACGAGACCAACTTATAGTGCTCCTGTTGATCATCCACCCGTCCAAGGTATCTTTGCACGAAAGGGATGATGGCTTCCGTCTAGACACAAAAACCATGTCCTTACAGTCAGTGTAGTCGAGAAGGAGTCATAGCTTTTCCATTGCGTTGTTACCTGAACGTTGACCCATATGAGGCACGCAGTATCCTGTACTATCGCAACAAGGGACAAAACAGTCAGCTCCACAGCTCCCGGCTTCCAAGCAACTCTTAAACTGGGAATCGCCGAGAGAAAGGTCAGTAAATAGTAGGCGTACCAAATTATACTTGTGAAAGATATTATGTCATCCAGCCGTGTGACTTAGTCGGCCAACTCTGCATGGTCAGCGATTAATGACTTCCGCAGTTTGGGCTCATCATTTACACTGGTCGCTGTGGATACTGCTGTCGCTCTTCGGGAAAAACACAAACCGATTGCGATAGGGATGGTTATAACTGTTGTTTGGAACAGCCAAATAACCAAATAAACAGCCAAATAAACGGTAAACAAATTCTGAATTACGAAACTGTGGATTAGCACTGCGTTAGTGATGTATGGATTCCAGTTGGTTAAATAACGACCTACGATCCAAGCAACTCCCGATGCGGCAGCAGCGTGTCCATTAAGAAAGCTCCTAGCCAAGGCGATCGTCCGCATCGTGATAAAACAAACCTCACTAATACCGAATGCAATTTGAATAAACAGTAGTATCTTTCCTTGACGCGGTGTGAAATACAGATCACAGTAGTGGTTGAGATTGTGGAGGATATTGATGAACTCTTCTTGCACCCAGACCATGTACAGGAAAACAATGTACAGACACGCGAAACCGACAATCTGACACGCGGCGTTGATGATGCGCTGAGTGGGGGATAATCCTGAGTCCGGTGCTACAGCACAGCGGTAGATACCAGCAACTACCATGGAGAGCCAGGAAAGAGCAAAGTGAATCACCCATATTCTCCACAGAAGTCTTTGCAATCGATGTTGGACAGTCTTTGATGAAACTGTCGAGTGGAAAGGAAAGAATCCGTGGCCGAAAAACTGCAGCAGGATTAGGTTAGGTTTTATGCACCTGAGCAAAATATCACATTTCCCCGGAACCATTGTATAGACTTTTATAGGCAACGGTAAGAAAACCAGCCGAATATAAACACACTTTGGTATTCCGCTTTATAGCGTTTTCGTTAACCGACAATCGTACGTCTACGGACACATGATATTAGATCTGCGGATGTCGGATGTAACCAATTAATCGAGCTGTGTATTTAGTCACATGGACTTCAGCGCTCGTGCAACCTTTACTTTGAAAGCATCACTATAATGTGTCTGGAATTATTGTCCAAACTAGCTCATGGTCTGGAGCACGTAAGCGGTGCTCCCAGTTGCTGGCACAGCATTTGCCTGATATTTGTTATTGTTTCAAATAACAGCGATAATTATTTAATAAACCGTTTGCCGGCTGTAGCAATTTGACGCTACGTATACGTACGTAGTGCCTCTACTAGAGAGAAAGCGATAACGTCAAATGCGCATTTACATCTTGCGAAATGTATCTACAAAGTGCCTTTTTTCACACCGATTTTTGGTACTTTGTGTATGTCTGTACGTCACCACGCTGTGTGGATGCGATCAACCGAACGACAGACATCGTACACAACAAAATCAGTTATTACTGAGCACAGTCTACGCGATTTCTGCTTCACCGAACACATTTGTTAATCAAATGAAATCCTAGCCCTGACTTGAATTAACAATAACATGCGGCTAAAATAAATAAAAAATAAGTAAAGCTGGCATGGAATTCAAAGCGATAGATCCAACTCTGTAAGAAGGAATTTGATGATGGATTTGCAAAACAATTGCCGAATCTGCTGGGTAGCCAGCTCACGCGGGATCCCGCTGTAAAAGAACCAAGAAAACAAGCTGCTTTTAAATGGCAGACGTGTTACTGGAAGACGAATGCCAGCGTTCATGTTGGAAAAATGAGAATCCGACGCGTCTCAAGTGCGACAAGTAAAATGGATCTGTTTTCCTAAAAATTTGGATGTTAAAACCAAAAAAATCACGAAAATTTATTTAAAATACTGAATAAATTAACAGCAAAATCAACCGTAATTGTTCTTCATAGGTTTCGTTACAAATAACAATAATTACGAAGCTGCAATAATTCGCATTAGCACCGCATAAAGCATTCTACTATGGCACAAAGTGACAAATACGCTGCAGAACCTCTTACCAGAGGAATTTCTTGGTGCACCTGGAAAAAAAGTCCAGACGGTCTTTCAGCTACGTGCACGTGGAGGATCTTATTAACATGGCAGGACAGGATTCGAAAAATCCAAAGTAGGCTGGGTTCCCAGCTGCGAGCAGGGTTCCCTGCTGTCTTGAACCAGATTCCTTGATAGCTTTCCAGTGCCGTCTTCACCAAGGAGGAGTAACATGGTTTTATATACTTTTGAAAGTAAAAAACAAAAGGCACTCATTACCCTAAGCTTCGAAAAACACTTTGGTGGCTAGAGTTTTACGGTCGGTTTTACCCGTAGACTTAACATTGCCGTAAACACAGCACTGCCATAGACCGCTATGCTATGCCGAGGAAATTTCCGATTGGCTGTAGTCACTCTCGATCTAATTTTA
>JAQGAU010004592.1:0-11379 GCA_034698045.1 Paramacrobiotus richtersi | reverse complement strand
AATCTGAAGTCAAAAAAAATAAAGGAGGAACGGTTCGGGAGTTATAAAGATTCCCCGGGGGCTAAAATCGCCTCTGCGTACCGCGGAGTTGCAGTTTGGCCGTAAAGTACCTATACGGGATACCGTAGAACGGTGGCTGCTACAGGTTGTATTCCATTGGCAGTGGGCAAGTTTCAGCTGCAGTGTACAAAATTTAATACACTCATATGAATTATTATGAATGTGCATGGTTTCGTCAAAATTTTTCTACCGGAGCTTTAATAAACCGATACTTAGTATTATTGACGTATATATATGCGTTGCATGTACACGTTACTGTAACAGGCACAGTACTTCCTGATAACGTTGCACAGATGGATAGTTTTTTAATTTAACCATATAATTCATGAAGTTCAGGCCTTGAAGTTAAAGTACTCCTGTTATAAAAAAGTAAGTATGAACCAACCAATCTGTACAGGGTTTTTAATACAGTACTACTAGTGATATCAACATAAAATTCGCTGTGTATTGTTCCTGGATTTGCACAATATATTCGTTCGATCTCAATGCGCCTATATAATAAGCAAGCGTGCTAACAAAAGTCAAAATCTAAGGTCACTCTTCGTTTCATAAGTAGTAACTGCATAGTGAGTATTAAAGTATAATTATGTTTATATAGATTACGGCCATTTTTCAATTGGCATATTCCTTGTTTGTTTATTTAAATGACATTAAATAACGTCCATTTCAATCATTGTACGGGGTAACAGTAATAAACCAGCAATAACAGCTGTTCGATCGTGAAAGCATCAGGTTGTACCGTGTTGCCTAGCTCAACATCCCTGTTGGAAATTTCATAGCCACATCGAAAAATCTAGCACAGAATGCAGTATTTCTAAAACAACACATCTTTCAAACCCCCATCACCCGCATCAGCACCCCACGATGGACAAGGACAAGACCACCTCGACCAACCTGTTATCAGCGGGTGTGACCCTGGATGATTTTTGGATGTTGAGTAAGAAGCCGTATCTGACGAAGGACGGAGTGTATAAAAAGCCCGAGCATGGCCAACACGACGCCCTCGGGCCTCAACACCTCAAACTCCATCCCACCGAGGAGGACGAGGAGAAACGCCAACCGCCCCGTCTGGTCATTCTCAAGACGGAGATTGACAAGTTTATCGATGCCTTCTATCCACACTCGGAACGTATGTCCACACACACCAGCTGGGTCCCTAGTGTACGTAACCGTCGTGGTGGTGACGTTTCGTGACCTTTGACATAGACTGTTTGTCCAGTTGATCAAACTAGAGAATTCCCAAGTGATAATGTAGAGCTTTCGAATTAGCAATGTGCGAGCTGCAAGAATTGCATCTTACAAGTCGAAGTATCCGGATTTGCACATCTTTGATATCGTTCGAAAGAGCGTAAAGTGCGGGTGCTAGATCTGCTGTCAAATTCTGTCAGATGTAAAACAGTGAAAAGTTTCTCCAGACAAAAGATATGGCGGAGAGTCCGTACAATTGCATTGCAGCTGCAAGCCACTGCACTACAACCTGAACATCGTAGTGTAGTTGCTATAAAAAAAAACATTAATGATGGGCGTCAAAGTAAATTTTTTGTCTTTGTGCTCGATAACTTTTGAACCTAAAGCATCTGGCAAGATTTGACAGCAGATCTAGCACCGACACATCACGCTCTTTCGAACGATATCAAAGATGTGCAAATCCGCATACTTCGACTTGCTGTAGTTGGGTTGTTAGTCAGATCGTATGTTACAGTTGAGTTCATGTTGTTTTGTTTGAAATATTTTTGTATTGCCCGTAACACATAACACTAGGTATATTTCATGTATTACATTTATACGGTGTACGGTTTTTAAGTAATGGATAACTAATTCAAGATCTACGCAGGGAATAACTCCTTTCACCAGAACTGATGTTGGAGAAAATCGTAGCACAGTGGCTGAATCGTACCCACTGCCGGATCCTGCGCTATGCCGGCAACATATCATGCACTATTACGCTTTATATGTGATAATCTAATAACGTGTTAACCTGAAAATGAGTAGTCGATTATGTATTTTTTTTATTACCTATTCGGCAGAAAATACTACACCGATTCCATTTTTCCATCTTTCCTTTTTTCAATCTCAAAATTAAGTCGCTATAATATCGCGGATATCATTAATTTTCCAGCCAGCTGTATGCATTGCAGTTGGATCAGTCGAAAATGCTTTACATGAGATATCGCAGACCAGAAAACAAACTGGAACCGGTTTTCACCTAAACACTTAAATATGTCGAAAACTATTAATTTTACCATACACAAACAAAGAAAATATGCTTTTTCAGTATTTACACTGACGGTTTATTGTACAGTTGGTAATGAATTTTTTTGTATGGCTGTTTACTATAAGTGATAAAGTAATTATTTCTACAATGAAAAGTGATCAACAAAGACATCTCTAATTTTTATTTACGGGTCACTATACGGGAAAACCGATGCCACGACGACAGTTTACCACTGCGACTCGGATCCATTGTAACTATCGTTAGGAACGTCGGTATAATATGCGAACGCAGTTAGCACCTAGAACTTATTCAGTAACGTAACGCAGAACAGTGCCTAACCAGAGGAAGCATAGTACATACCAGTACTGTATTAGCTAAAAAATCGTACAATTTCTCTACGCTCTCCATCAAGCTTGTATCACAAATCTTTTTCGTGGTTTATACCAATGAATGATGATCGTGTTGCTGATTCCGAGAATATCTAGGAATTATTTCGCGAATCGGGATTACACACGTACAATATGGATTTGTAAATAGTTTCTCTGACCTTTACAACTTTAGCTCACGTACATTTGGATTTAAGGGGCATGGCACATACAACGAACAATGAGTCAAACTCTCTGATGACTTGTACTGTTGTCTTTGTAGTGCAAAAGAACGAAACCAGAGCTCTGGTCGATCTGTTCTTTGAGCATGCCAAAAAACCCAAAGGTTACATGACGAAAACGCAGTTTAAACGGTTCATCTTTGGCACGCTGGATATGTATGATGCGTTTCTTTGCGAGCGCAGTAAGTATCCTCTTACAGACATACACTAAAGTAACCGAAACTAAAACCCGTTTTAATGATTTGCCCTTTCAGTGTTCATTATTTTCGACAAAAATAAGGTATGGTTGTAGTTATGATATGTCGCTAGTTGGTATAATATCATTAAAAATGTTCATGGTCGTATTAGGATGAACTGATCGACTATCAAGAATGGACGCACGGGATGCATACAATTTTAGTCGGATCTATTCATGAGCACATGAAATGTACGTAAGTAGTGACCTTTCACACCAGATGACGCAAAACCGGTACTTTATTACATGGGTTTGTCGTATCAATTTTTCTACAAAGTGTAAATTTTCAGACTGTTTCTTGGCTTATGATATCCGAGGAAAAGGTCAACTGGAGCCGGAAGATGTTCGTTTCTGGATTAAACGCAGTTACTACAACCTAAACCCAATGACTGATAGTCAAAAAGCGGAATTTTACGAGGTCCTCTTCATAAATGATTATTAAATTCCGGTACACATAATAATATTTTCACCTGCCAACGAACGTAAAAGCAATGCAGATTTCCAAATAAACGGCAAAATTCATTGCCAGACTGTACGGTGGATGGATATTTAATACTCATTTGCAGGATATATACAAGCTGATCATGAGTCGCATCGGCCAGCAAAAAGATGACTATATAACCTTCAAAAAGTATCGAACGGCGGTGTGTGAGAATCCCGCGCTGA
Source organism: Paramacrobiotus richtersi (assembly GCA_034698045.1). Lineage (NCBI taxonomy): Eukaryota > Metazoa > Tardigrada > Eutardigrada > Parachela > Macrobiotidae > Paramacrobiotus > Paramacrobiotus richtersi. The sequence continues at coordinate 7,596 of JAQGAU010004592.1, read as the reverse complement.
TGCAGCTGATCGGCGCTGTTTTACCGGATCCGGAGGTAATTATATTGAACAAGTGACGATAATTGTGCTGAAAATCAAGTACACTGTACTGTTAACAAGAAAAAATAGTACGAAATATAAAGCTGATACTATACTGGTTTTTTCTAACTTTAATGAGCATACCGTTGAAGTCCCTTGTATACGATTCACGACTGGCCTTTTGTACGCCATCACACTACGATAACTTTGTAAACTTGGAAAGTTCCGCCTCGATCGGCACCGTTCGACCCGATCCTGACTCAATGGTACTTTGCTAATGAAAAAGTGATTTTGGATGAATGCAGAACGAGAGCGTAGTAAATTAAATCGTTATCAATGAAAAATACTAACAACGGAATTGGAATTGTTAATTTGTTCTGTTTCTGTTTAAAATTCCATTGCGCAAGAATCGACCACGATACTGAGGTGGACTCAAAGCCATTACACTACGATAACTGCCTTAAACACGAATGTTTCATTCGTTCCTATTTGACGTGTACAATTCACCAGCAGAACCATGTTAAAAAATGCAACGGAATGACGGTGTCAGGATCATCACAGGATGTCATTCACAGCTAAAAATTATCATGCATACTAACAGTGTAACTGAATAACGCTTTACGTGCAGATCGTCTGGAAAGTCAACGATGTTCTGTTCCCACGTTTCTTCCGCTCCCAACACCTGATGCTCTTCCCCCGGGGGGATGTGCCCAGTGACCGGGGCATCAAGTACGACCCCAGCCGGTTGATGAAGCGCTACCCCCAACCGGAAGTCTGCTATCCGCCCAACTTTGTCAAAGGACCCGACGGGAAGCCGGTGCCGCGGGGGAAGTTCCCCTACGCCAAGGATGATTATCTGCAAGCGCCCGCGGGGAAAGATACCAAGGAACCGAAGCCCAAGGAGAAAGAGAAAGGGGTGGTACCGGCAAAAGCGCCGGAAAAGCCGGATGGAGGCAAGGCCACGCCCAAGGACGACAAGAAGAAATGAGGGTTTTTATTAATTTTTGCTTGTGATGCTACCGAGCTCAGGGCTTATAGTTGTGGAATTATAGTCTTTTGTACTTATAGGGAAAAATAAGTGTCCATTTCCGTAATTTGTCTTAATAGGCAACAACTTTGTGGAATCAGAAAATAACTCGTTTGCGCCATTCCACTACGGTACCGACACTGCTATCGCTGTATCAAGATGCTCATCACGCGCTGCGATGTTCTTGCAGAGCAATTATTGTCGTTATCCATCCTGTTTTGTATTAATTATGCATGATTTGCACAATATACGAATCATATTACATAACAAAATTAGAAGACCTGATGTCTGATATAAGAAATTAAAATATTAAAGCAATATAATATGATGCAAAAAAATGTAAATTATAATACCATTACTAGTAATACATGTACAGTATAATCTGTTGTACGAGTATGCATTTATGTCTTTATTCAGATATCAATATTTTTTCGATATAAAGATATCATAATTTTACTGTCCTCAACTTCGTAATGTCAAAAAAATTCGCATTAAAAAAAAGCAAACCAGAAAAATCTTCCAGTATTTAGGTACAAAAAAATCATGGACAACCTGAGTAAACTTTAAAAAAACAGTCACAGTAAGAAAATAGACATCCCTGTATAAATTTAAAAACAATTCAACGAATGAATGACAAGCTGATTTTGCAACACCAGACACATGCAGCAATCTGTCAACAAAATATTTATATAAATAAAAATCACGAAAGAATCATCTGTACATCCAGTAAATTTTTTTTAGTAATTTTCGTTATTCAGTTATCTATATTCATCCTTTTTTTTACCTTCCAGTAATTAAAATTAACCGGTATATGATGCAATAAGCGCAAAAACAACACAATGTTCCGATTACGAATAAAGCTAACTCAAATTAGACCAATTTCGTTGCGCATAATTCCATTTTGCTTCTTGAAGCATGTCGGTCATCTGCAAGCCCCTACACTACGATAACTTGCAAAAGTGTCAGCGCTGTATTCAGTCGCAGTCAGACTAACTGTCCGATTTGTTGTGCACAGTTAAAGAGTAAAATTGTCATAAGAATTGAATAACAATCTATCCGAAAATGTGAATCCGCCGTAATTTATGTACTCTTTTCACTGCTGTGCATTTAGTAACATGGTCACCTTTCGATTAATAACATAGTCAGCCTTAATCCACATTTGTACAACACATTCCGTTTCTTACCAAAATTAATATTATTAGTAAGTTTTGCTTGGTTATAAGATACGGCAGATAAATAAAGAAAGTGCTAAAGAACGAAACCAGAGCTTTCGTTGATCTTCTTTGAACATTCTAAAAATCCCAAAGGTTGCACGACGAAAACTTAGTATAAACGGTCCATCTTTGGCACGCTGGATATGCACGATGTGCTTCTTTGCGAGCGCAGTAAGTGCCCATATTCGCGAAATACTACAGAACAAATACACCCAGAAATTGAAAATCAAACCGTTTTTTTGCCGTTCTAATGCCCTTTATAGTTCATCATTTTTGACAAAAATAAGGTATATTGCCTTTGTAAAATGTTGCTCGTTGTTGTAATCTTGTTAAAAATGTGCACTGCCGTGTTAGGATGAACTGATCAACGACCAGGAATGGATGCACAGAATGCTTACGAATTTAGTCGGATCTATTCACGAGCATATGCAATGTACGTAAATAGTGACCTTTCACGCAAATGATGCCTACCTTGTACATTATCATATTTGTCGTATAATATCAGCTTTAAATCTTCATATTTTCAGATTGCTTTCTGGCGTATGATATCCGTGGAAAAGGTCAACCGGAGCCGGAGGAATGTTCGTTTCTGGATTGAACGGAGCTATTATAATTTAAACCCAGTGACCGATAGTCAAAAAGCGGAGTTCTACGAGGTCCTGTTCGGGAGACATTTTTCTTTCCAGTACACGTAAAAGAAATGCAGGTTTCCGCATAAAGGTGAATATTAATGTATTTTGCAGGATATATACAAACTAATCATGAGCCGCATCGGCCAAGAAAAAGACGACTACATAACCTTCGAAAAGTACCGGACGGCGGTGTGTGAAACTCCTGCGCTGATGCAGTTGATCGGGCGGTTTAATCCGATCCAGAGGAATCCAGGGAAAAAAATGACGCTAATTGACTGAGAAAGTTAGTAAATTATTTTTTCTTTTAATCAGAAAAAGTGGTACGAAGGAAAAATGTGATACTGTACTCGTTTACTTATATTCTAATTTTTCTGCGCAAGATATTACTATAATTCTTGACAATGTGATTGTGTTGTACTGTAAGCCATCACACTACTTTCTAAACTTGACAATTGCGACTCGATCGACGCTGTTGTACCCGATCCAGTGGTAATTATTGAAAACAAACTGACGCTGGATTAATGCAAAACGAGAGTGAAGTAAATTAATTTTGATTGTTAATAAAAAAAAATAAACGTGAACCTGTTATTATTTCCTTTTTAATTCTGTTGCGCAAGATTCGCCGCAGGTATCCTGTTTCGGTATGAAAACGGAGCAGGCTTTGTGAGCCATCGCACTACGATAATTTTCATAAATAACCAACTTTTCATTCATTCCTATTTGAGGTGTGTGTTCACGAACAAAATTATTTTACTAACTATTAACAAATGTTAAAATGATATCAAGAAATGCAACGCAATGACGGTCTCGGGATGTCATTCCCAGCTAAAACTATGATGCTGCATATGATGTGTACCTTTTGCATAACTGTGAGTTTCCCGGGACAGCTAACTTCAGAAGACCGTTCCACGAAAATAATTGTTTTTGAGTTATCAACTACGGTATCGACATTATCCTTTTTGTGTAGAAAAGCTCACGCGTTCCGAATCGAATTTCTGGCGTAATAAAGTGCAGTAATAAATGAAGAAATTATATACTATATATTATATATTAATTATTATATATTATTATTATATATTAATTATATATTATATACATAATGCAAAACATGTAACATAATACTGTAACTATTTTAAAATATTGTACGAATATGCGCTATGTAGATATGGCTTGTATCCCACAATTTTCTGTTTTGTGATATTTTCTGGTTTCGTGTTTTTAATCTCCGCTACATGATATTGTTAAAAAAACTCCACATGGCAAAAAAAGCAAACTAACAAAATCATCCAGCATTAGTACAAAAAAATCATGGACAACCTGAGTTGATCTGATAAAAACAGTCACAGTACAGACGCTCTACATACATCCCTGTATAAAAATAAAAACAACTCAACTAATCACAAGAAGATTTCGCATCACCAGACACATATTCAAATCACTTGATAGTTGGTGTTTTCAAACTTTCGTTGTGAAGTATTTTTCGTCGCGCGCAACACACGCCGCTATTTATATTTCGTGTATTACAGTATAATTATGGTCGTAATTACAATTACAGTATTGTGGTAATGCACAATCAATTTAAAACCTAGGCACGTATTTCGGAAAGCAAAACTAATGCTTAATTGATGTTGGAGAAAATTGTAGCACAGTGGCTGAATTTTGCGTTATTTTGCACAATCATGTACTTACGCTTTACGCTTACGCTTTATGCAGTCAAGTTTTAATGAAGTTTTCACTCGGAGTTGCCGACTGCGTACTTTTTTATTGTCTATTCGACAGAAAATACTACACCGATTCGATTTTTCCATCTTCTGTTTTTGGTTCAGCTCTCATTGGGTTCATTTGGTTCAGACCTCAGTTTTCTCTGCAAAGCAAACTGATATGCAAAAATGCAAATTTCCAAAGAAATGCCGAACTTTTTCTACGGGATGGAATGTGAACAGGAATTTATTTGTAGGATATACAAATTGATCATGAGCCGCATCGGCCAACAAAAAGACGACTAACTATATAACCTTCAAAAAGTATCGAACGGCGGTGTGTGAGAATCCCGCGCTGATGCAGCTGGTCAGCGCTGTATTACCCGATTCTGAGGTAATTATCGAAAAAGTGACGATAATCGTATGAACATATGCATCAAGTATCACACGATAACTGTGTAGACTTGCCAATTTCGACTAGATCGGGGCTAATCCCAATCCAGGGGAAAAAATGTAAAATTATGGCGCTGGATACATAAAAAAAACTAGATTCACGCACATTTAATTGTTAATTAGAAACAATACTGTGCATGCCGCTGAAATTGTTAGATTTATTTCTTAAGAAGATCTGTTCTGCAAGAATCTGCCAAATTAAGCCATCACACTACGATTACGCTCCTGTCATTCCTGTTTTGAGGTGGATATACCTGTACACGCGCACGAACAGAATGATCTTGATAAACACAAATATATATTAAGAAAATGATGTATAATAAGTGCAACGCAAGGATGGTGTCAGGATGTCATTCACAGCCAAAACTTATCATACTGCACACATTATCAACACTATCAGTGTAACCGTGTGCATGTAACGCTTATGACGGGTAGATCGTCTGGAAAGTCAACGACGTTCTCTGCTCCCGCTTCTTCCGCTCCAAACACCTGATGCTCTTCCCCCGGGGTGACGTGCCCAGTGACCGGGGCATCAAGTACGACCCCAGCCGACTGATGAAACGCTACCCGCAACCGGAAGTCTGCTATCCGCCCAACTTCACCAAAGGACCCGACGGGAAGCCGGTGCCCCGGGGGAAATTCCCCTACGCTAAGGACGATTATCTCCAGGCGCCCACGGGGAAGGCTGCCAAGGAGCCGAAGCCCAAGGAGAAAGAGAAGGGGAACGCACCGGCTAAAGCGCCGGAAAAGGCGGATGGAGGGAACGCCACGCTCAAGGATGATAAAGATAAAAAGAAATGAGGAGTTTATTGCTTGTTATGCTACCAAGGGTAACAACTATGTAATGATAGTTTTTTGTACTTATAGGGAAAAATAAGTACCGATTTCCGCAATCACTCTTGATAGATAACAATCCATTAAACCAGGAAATCTCAATACTTTGTGTACTACGTTACCGACAACATTATCTCAGTGTCAAGATGCTCATTTTATTCGCGCGTGCGATAGCCTTGCCACGTAATTGTTTTCATTACCCGTCATGCTCCTTATTAATAACTAAGTACGTCCCATAGGAAAATAAACCGAACTCTACGAGTTTCCGCTGCAATAATGTATACATTATTTACACAATATAAAAATCATATTGCACGACATAATTATAAATGAAATTGTTAACATAACAGTCAGCATACTTGTGCTTAATATGTGACACAAGAAGTTACAATAATAGTAAATGTAAAATAATAGAATAATCATGATGTAAAATCTTTATTAATATAACAATTATGTTATCATATATTCTAGGGGTGGGCATTTGTGTGGACTATTTAGATATTTTATGATTTTACATTTTTAACCTCCTCGACTTCGTAACGATTAAAAAATTTCATATTAAAAAAAGTAAACCAAAAAACTCATCCAGTATCAGTACAAAAAACTCATGCAAAGCCTTCAGAAAATAGTAACAGAAATTAGTTGGTTTATTTGGTTTCCACAGTTTTATTTGAGTGTATATTTGAGTCTTAATTTTTCTATACTGTCAGTTAAGTACTGCAAAGCTCAGCAGTGAAAACGAAGATAATTAATAAAAAGTAAGTATGTAATACAATTAAGATACCGAATTTTACCAGACAAATAAATAAAGTCACAGTAAGAAAACAGAGCTCTACATACATCCCTGTATAAATAAAACTTTTTCAAATTTTTGTTGTTCATTCTGTTTTTATGCCTTTGCTTTTAAAATTTTACTCTAACTTACGAAAAGGAAATATTACAACAATTTTGTTTATTTATCTTTATATTTTTGTTTTTTTAATTTTACTCCGAATAATAAATTCAGCTAGCATTACAAAGTTATCTGCTATATATTTATACCAACAAGGGTTTTTAAAATTTACGGTTTTCTTTACGTTTTTTTATCCGTATGATTTTATCCTTTTTATTTATCTACCAATAATTAAATACAAATAAGTTTATGATGTACTGAACGCAATAACTAGACAATATTCCTACTAAAAGTAAGATTACTGAAGCTATACTGTTTCATTTAAAATTCTTTGAGCAAGATACCATTATTTTTAGTTCCTGAGAATTCAAAAAGTGTGATTTTCAGAAAACAGCAGCAGTCATGACTACAGCAAATGCGCTACACACAAGGCCGCGAGAAAACGAATATTGGACTACGATTCTTCAGAGTAACCAAGCAATCGAAAAAAACATTAGAAAAGCATAAAAGTCCAATCCTGCAAAAAAATTCTGTGATATTAAACCCTTTACACTTTTCGTTACGGAATTTCTCTAACACCTAGGATACAAAAGAAGAATGTCTGACCTTTCCCAGCCTACGCTACGACAAACGTACACCACAACATATCTGTACATGATCGTCGGCACTGACCATGAAAATCACCCCGATCAACAAAAACCGCAAAGAGAAAAACGTAAAACAAATATTTTGATAAAATACGTATACAAAATCGCGTCGTAGAAACAATAAAAGAGAAACAAAATGTCTAAAAATATTAAAGTTCCTGTTGAATATTAAAGTATTA
>JAQGAU010004591.1:0-11380 GCA_034698045.1 Paramacrobiotus richtersi | reverse complement strand
ATTCACCATCGGTCATGCCAAGCTCACGAGCAGTCAACTGCAAAACGAAACCCGTAGTTACGGTAAAAATCTGCCGTTTAATACGGAAAAAACACGGCATGATGCTTTTAAAAGCATCATGACTGTGGCAAGGCGCTTGTTACAAATATAACTACTTTAAGGACATCATCTAGCTACGATCGCGACATACTGTAAGTGCATTTCACTATGTAACTGTCACATTAGAAACAAGTATCCGCGCTGAGTAGCACATGTTTTAGTCACCATAAAATTTCTGGTCGTTGCAGCGTCCGTAAGAATGAAAAGCACTGTAAGAAAAGAAAAACTATAGAGTACCACCAGTTCGACAGATCACATCCATATCGAACATGTACGGTGGAATATATAGCAGGCAAGTACATTATATAATTAATAGGCACGGTACGTTATAATGGTTTAATGATTTGTACTGCTATCATATCAATATCTCCTATAACATGATAAGACGTAAAAATTAGAATATTAATTTCTGTATTTATATAGTACTCGTATCGTCAGGAGGCCGTGGCCAATAATATTTTGCATGTATACCTCGAGATGTCTTGGAAGCAGTGTCCAGCAACTGCCTGATCATGATCTTTTTACTCTGGTACATGGAGGCAACAAAAGGCACAAACTTGCTAGTTCGATGTAGCTGACTGTAGTTTTGCATTAAAGACTTCTCAATTAAGGCACCGCACTCTGCATAGAAGTTGCTTTGTTCATCGTAGAAGAAGGTCGGCGTGGTGTAGTTAAAATAGGTTAGGAACCGTGCGATAACGGCATTTAATGTGGGATATGTAAAGGACATTCTGGTCAGACGGTTGTAGTAATACGGTGTTACCATCATGCCGATACTGGCCGATGGCATACCAATGATGGGTTTATCCCAAGCCACTGCCAGATCGTACAATGGTTCGGCAGCTGAACCGCATCCTGAAAGAAAACGAGATGCCCGCAAATTATCTTTGTTCCATGCGTTTAGGATCTACATTTGACGGATCGTATTGACTACAGCCAATGCAATATGACGTGATGTGTGATACTTCTGTGAAATTACGACAATAATATTTTTTGGTGCTCTATCTTAAGTAATACAGAACAAGCCAAATAACAGGGAAGCCCTAAAGAAAATCTTTTATTAACCAATTGCAGACTGATAATCCTACAAATGACAGTTTAATTTGTGGGGACTGCCAGTCACGGCAGTATTGCTATGCGGCTGCAGTTCGCCACCAAGTATGATGTTCGTTAGTAACCTAAATATACGGGCTGCTCGCTACTGATGGAAAAGGACCAGATGAAATGACATTGATCCCTGTTTAATTTATTCAGGGAAAGGTTGGTGTCTGGATGGCACCTGTTGAGAATACACTGTTCAGTTCAAGTTTTCGACGGTATAGCGGGTCGTAGCAGGTGAGCCGGGAACATTGCACATGTTTCCCGAAAACGTCTACATGTTGCCTGTTTGGTATATTGCTGTTCTATCCTTTGACAGTTCAAACTATGGGAATATTTGGCTCGGTTGTCGACATCGTTCACTGTATCGCCAGGTTGATTCTGCAGCTTGGCAGGCGGTATATTCGAGATCGACATCTGTCATTAAAGTACCATGTGAGCTTAGCTGTTGAGCCTGTTGTTGTTAGATAAAACGCGGCTTGTGTTTTAGCGACCCTCGTTCCCCGCACTAATCCTATGAAAATGGATCTTGGGGTTTTTTTGAGTATTTTTTCGACTCTTATACTAAAATAAGAGTCGAAAAAATACTCAAAAAAACCCCAAAATCCATTTTCATAGGATTAGTGCGGTGGCGCAAGCCCATGTTTTACTGATGGCTGCTGCCAACTAATTATAATTTGATACATGAAATCAGACACGTACTGAAACAGCAAGAACATACAGGTTAAACAAATCAAATAAAAAAAAAGAACAACAGCCTAAGTTTCCAGAAAATTTCGGAAAAAACAAAATAGCTGGAAATCAGAACTGGGAATAGGCTTGTCGTTCTCAACTGCAATAAGACAAATTGCAGGGTATTACAGTAAGCAGTAACCTGTTTAATTTTGTAACTACCTTTATAATGACGCTTACTAAAGAAATTAACTGACCTGGTCCTAGATAGACGTCGCAGTTAATTCCTTGATCGTTTAAATACAGAGCCTGTCGTGCAGCGAAAGTCAGGCCGGGATCCGTACAATAGGGTCCGATATCGCGATAAACGGCGGTCAGATACATTTCCGGTGCTATGATGGCCTCGTTAACATAGCCCATCGCCATGTCCAAGGCCGCTTGGACCCGATTAAAATCGTACAGTAAACCCACAGTGTTCCGCTCGTATAAAACACACATTGTTACATTCGTTTTCTGGCATTTCGTTTGCCCAGAGAGAAAGGAAACTAACATAACTGCCCAGCAACAAAAGTGGTAGGCCATCAAATTTCTGCGGTGGGAAACACATGCTCCTGCTGAGATCCGGTGCCATCCGATTACGATAAGGCTAATCACTGGAAGCATGGTACACTCGATATGTACTGAGTTACTTCTCGTCAAGAAGAGCAAACGCCTATACTGTATTTCATTGGTTGTCAGTTGACAGCTCAGACTCGCTAACAACCAATAAAATAGAAATATAAATGCCCAATACAATATTAATGTGAATGGTCTACGTAGGTCAGGTTAACCTTGGCCGTGCAATGGGCTGTAATGACGCTAATTCTCAAGTAAGCAGTTTCATCATGCACTTTAGTCCGATCGTGCTACGAAGTGACCAAATGTGCCGTAAGTAGGCGTGTGTTTCGTCACAGTTCACTTTTTTCTACTTAACTTGCGGAAGAACAGAATTTAGCCTGCTTCTTCATTTGAATTAAATTAGTTTTCTTTATCGACGTGCGTTACGATTTGCTTCTGAGAATGTCCAACAGGGACAACGAGTTGCTGGGCAATTTACGTAAGATTAAACGCAACCGCGAGAGGTCATCTGTTCAACATGTATCGTAAGTTACGTATGCAGACAAGTAGTAATAATACTTGTCGAAAAGCAGAACAGACAATCGCAGATGAACCTTAACTTAAGCGATTGCTGCGCGATCGACCAGTGTTCTTTTTTCTTTCTGCAAATACGGTTCTATATAAAAGAGCACTATGGACATAAATTTGGAATCTTTGTAGCATTGTTACAAATTACAATGCATGCAGTGTGCATTTGATTTTGCAAGGGTTTAAAATATAGGTTAAAAGCTTTTGATGTCTCATGCGCTCCCACATTCGTTCTGTTGTACAGTGCACCGGAAAACCGTTGTTGTTCTTTATTAAAGCCCATTTAAATGCAGCACATGCATATTTCTGGTACATATATCGAACTAATTCAAAAAAATGCGCCGATCTGAATTATTATTGGCACTTGCAGCATTGTATCGCTTGACTGAAGACAAAAGTTAGGAAATTACATGGCAAAGTGCTCTGATTAAGAAATTCTGACTAGATGTACAATTTGTAATGCGTAGATGAAAGAAAAATCAAACCATGAACGCTTTGTTACGCAGTTTGCGGTAATATCATGTAGTTTCGAATGCCGCAAATTTCCGCAGCGGACTGTTACATGACTATAAGTACATGGAGAACCATAAAGAATTAGCACACACACTTCTTCATGAGGCCAATTCCAAAACTAATCTTTCCCAATAAGCCAATACGTTTGCATCGGTCCTTTTCCCTGTAAGAAATCATTTCAGTTAATATAACTTCAGCTGTGTGACGAAGCTTACAATTCTGACCATATTAAAGACCCTTTCTCGGGCTTGTAACTTTAGAAACAGGAACACCGGTTGCATAGTTTAACCCGGTGAAATTCATCATCAAATAACTAAACTATGGAAATAAAAAAAAGGACACTAATGTAAGTACATGAATTTCTGAAAGATTGCGACAATAATGGAGAGCTCCACATTTGAAATGAACACTTGGCGTTCATAGTCGTCGACTGCAAAGGTCACTGTAATCCCGTATTTATGAACTGTAGTCAGTTACTATCCGAAACTTTTGGTTTAGCTCAGACTGAGAAAACCACGATCATTTTAAATACAGGGCTACAATTATATACCAGCATAGTTATCATGCAGGTTCTAGAAACGCGCTTTGACTGCAGGGGCCCGGCCCACGCTATATTACTATTAATGTCAGGTATTACGTCTGTTATTTTCTGAATGAAAACAATAAAACACCATATACAACGTTATTAGACATTATCGACAAAATTAATGATTGTTTTTACGTATATACAGCAACATATATCGCTTAATAAAAGCACAGTCTCTCAATAAGGCCGCTAAACGAGGTAATAAAAATTACAAAAATACTAGCTGTTGTTCAAAAGGTACATTCGTTTTATATATAGCTTTCAGAGAATGCTATGAACTTTTTGGCTATATTGCATTCAAATTCGTAATTAATCAAAATCTGCATGGTTTTCAGCTATATGGCGGCATGAATTCAATTTTTCAACTTTTACCTTAACGGTGATCGTTCCTCTCTCGATAAGTGTAAATTCAGGGAAACCTTGCAATAAATTCCTGGTGGCACCGCTGCAATGCAGTTTTCCTCCTGGAAAACATGTAATAATTGAGGAAAAACAAATTACAGAAGTTAGATAAGGTACAAGTGTCATCACAAGGAACAACTCAAGCACAATAGTAACAGCAAAGAAAATAATACAATATACAGTAACTTACCTGTTAATGGAAAGCAAAAGAATTGCAATATATGTACTGTACCTTCGCCATGAGACTCCATTCTGCTAGCTGTGTTTACGGTATCCCCAAATCTGTAAAATATGCTGTCTGGAACTATATTATACTCAAATTGCAAATTTTCTTACAAGCAGTATCGTGGTAGTTTACTTCCAATAATACCGGCAACACACGGTCCTAAAAATTAAGGATTCAATTTAAAATATAGTATTACGAATATTCTTCTGAAATGTATGTTCTGCTGAAATTATTAAGAAATATGTAGGATAATTATTTAATAGCAACATACCGGAATGGATTCCTGCTCGCAGTTTGAACTCTTTAGTTCGCTCGGAGGTTAATCTCATATCGCCGATTTTTCTTCTTAGCGTAATGGCCATAGAAGCAATCTGCTCCACATGTCGCTTTCCGTTCCGAACTGGAAGACCGCTGACAACCTGGAATATAAATGTTGATAATCAGTGCCTTGCGATGTGATAATTGACAAGATTCAACAGTATTTTTTTTACCAGATATGCATCATTAACTGTTTCCACTTTGTATACGTCGAACTCCGCGACAGCAGTATCGCACACAGTGTATAAATCGTTGAGTAATGAGACTGTTTCCATAGGTGAATTGCATTTCTCCACGGCCTCTGCATACCCGGTCACATCACCGAAATAAACGGTGCAGTCGCTGAATGTTTCTGGGAGAATGGGAGTTCCCCGACTAAGCGCTTCGGCGACGGCGCTGGCAAATAATAAGTTCATTTGTAATAATCAAATTACCTTATGAAGTTAAAATCAGTTGTATGAGTAAAGCGAGAGTTCTGCTGTTGCTCACAGCGTCGCAAAGGGTGACCGATGACTATCGAACACTAAAGAACTCCGTCGTGATACAGATGCGAACCAATTAGAATTAACTGTCCGGTTTGATTTGTACATCTATAGGTCATATATCCAATATTATTACTAATGTATGTTATAATTATTGTGTTAATATTATAATGAACTCCCGCTTACGGTGGTAAAATGTGTTGCAACAAATCAGCTGATCGTTGACGCTCTTCCATAAACTGTTGTGTCTTTTGGTGGACTTGGTGTTCGAGATTGGAAGCATACTGCTCCATGCGATTGATCAAGTGGCCAATTAAGTTTTTTTCAGATTTTCCGAATATTTTCACGATGGCTTGGCGAATCTTCGTAAAAGGCAAGCGAACGGCAGGGTTTTCATCCCAACATTCATCTATAAGGTGATGGAGTTCGGAAGCACAAGCGGATACCGGAAGCGGTGGCCGCAGCGGAGGCTGAACACCTCTTTTAACCTTTTTAGAAAATTTGCATTATGTTGCAGTATAACCAAATTTATAAAATAATTTGGAGCATTCCTTCCGCGACAGAAATGTACCAGTTTTCTAATGAGCACTACAGCAATAACTCTACAAACTGTGAAAGTCAAAAAACGAGAGTACATGTACAAGCGTATTATAACGAAAATAAGTTTCGGAAAGATAAACGGCAAGTACGTACTGAAGTTATGATGAGGCGACCGAAAATGTTTCTTGTACACATTAACGTAATAATTCACATCGAAAGACCAGTAAAAAAGTAAATATTCTTGTAATGTTCATGTCTTACTTCGAGCACAATGTCTTTGACACTGTGTTCTTCCCTCGCATTATGTGTCTTCCCGTGCTTCCCAAGCTGAAACGGCTGGCTTTGCAAAATAATTTGCTGCAGCAGTATTCCAAAGCTATAAATGTCCCCTGTAGTTCAAGGAAATGTGAAAGTTGGCGATTATGCAAGTGAACATAAACAGCGTAAAAAGAGGAATGTACGCCGTAACCTTTCTGTGTTCCATTTTCCGGCATTCTTCTGCGCAGTAGTTCCGGAGCGCGCCAAAGCAGAATTCTATAGTTCCGCCGCGGATCTTCAAATTCAGTCTCAAATGTTACAGGTTGGAGATCGAATTCATGCCGAAGAGAAGGCAGTCCGTAATCGGAAAGTTTTAGCACAAATCGGCTGTCTATCTGGCAAGAGTTATCCCAGAGGAAACCGTGGGACAAAATTTCTGTGGCATGGAGATATACCATTCCCTAGAGAAGACAGTTTTCGAGCCAAACCCGTCATTACCTGTATATCCGGAAAGTTCAAAGCAACGTCGATTGAATTACATAAGAATGCAAGGAAGAAGAACGATATATCAGATCAAAGGTGAAGTATGACAGAAATTTTTCAAGAAAACGATATCTTCAAACAAATGACGGCATGATAATATAATAGTTTGGAGCGGCTAATAAAAATAATGCTGACGGCCTTAATTGGTATACTACATACCTGAACCAAATCCGAAATTAAAGATTGCTTAAACTGCCAATCCAGATCCATACTGTGGTCACTGATTAGATGACCCAAGCTTCCGCGTTGACAGAATTCCATAGCCACGTATTCGCAGGCATTGTTTTCGTTAATCACAACTCCAAAAAACTTTTGCATGTTTGGATGCATCAAGTGCCTCATCTGCAGTAACACAAAGATAATATGGTAATCATACATAATGACTATAAAACAATAAATCGGCAGCATATATGTGGTAGTATGAAAACATGTGCTTACAGCCATGGCCTCTTTGTACATTTGAAAAGGAACTCGCTTTTGAGGAGAAGCGCACTCGACTAAGGTTATCGGCTGACCGTGGTACATAGCACTGGTTCGAATCTTCGTATCGGGGCTGTGCTGTTCTTTTTCCTGTTCCTGTTGCATTATTCCGTTAGCGATTTGCTTCAAATATTGCACATTAATTTTTATTCGAAGTCTTTCTACAATCACTTCTATTCCGTATAATTTTATTACTTCTGTTTGTTTTATAACATTTATTTCTAACATCCCGACAATCTATATTTTTTAGGAAACAACTGCAAGTACATTTCCATAAATACGCGCCATGATATCAGACTGACCTTCACGTCACTTTCGCGTCGTTCGTTGTACGAACTCTCATCCTGTAACGGAAGAAAACGTTTTTCTGAGCCTGCCAGTCATGTAACAAACATTCATGCAATATTTCAAAATTACCTGGATCGATTTCCTTTTCAAATCAGTCGATGAACGAATTACATACGGCTGCAGATCGTTAATAAAAATACGCCACCAGTAAGGGTCAAGGTCATTCTTATGCTTCCTGTAGAAATGGTTTACCGCTGCACATAGTTATCTGCTATTGAATAAGTCATAAGGTATGGACACTGAGCCGTTCACTTACTTTTTAACATAAAAAGCAGCTGCAGCACCAACGATCGCTAATAGGCCGACACAGACAGCTATAATAGCAATAACCACTTCAGTTCTGTAAGCGTTCGCGCGAGAGTTGCAGTGCAAATTATCCAAACACGGGATAATGTTGGCTGGCAGTGTCGGGCGGTTGATGAATGATATAACTCCCAACTGAATCAAATCATTTTTGCCTATTGGGAATCCAAACAAGTTCTGCGAATATTAAACTCATTTTGGGTACACATCCCAGAGATAAGAACTGCGGTCGATTCAAAAAACGTGATTTTTCCGTGATAACTATCAATACGTGACTGCATAAAGCAAAGAAAATCTGGTTGTTATTTCTGCCAGTGTATCAACAGACTGGTGACACGGCGTCCCAAATAGCTGATATATAAATTTTGACGAATACGGATTACCTCGTGCAGCTGGGTTTCTTCACTGAACGCCCGCATGATGTAGGGTATTTCACGGTCGCTGTTGGCGTCAATGGAAACGAATCCCGTTATTGGGCTGTCAAAGGTCAAGCTCGCCGTGTAGTTTGTAAACGCGATACCGCTGGCGATGTTAGCACCTTCCTTGTGCATCTTGGCAGCCGCTATCCCATACCTGCATTTCAAGGGTCATTGATAAGGAGAATATTTTACGGATGAATGCAAAACGCTTGTTTAGGAAATAAGTATGCAGTCCGTTCTTCCACAGAGCACAGTACTTACAGAAGAACAGATTCATAAGCATGAACCACCAGTGGATCGACGTTGGTCTAAATTAAATCAAAGACGACAATTCAAAACTGGCTAAAACTTGATTTCATATGCGGCATTGGTCTCTACTTCGTCAAATTCAGTAAATCCAGTGTATCCAAAGACCGTATTCGAGCGCTTCAGCACTTCTTTCCAGAAGAGAAGTAAATCATCCCCCTTATCTCCAGTTGCTTCCAGTAACAAGCTTATCAGAAAGACGGACCGGTATGCGTCGCGAATAATCTGAAAATAACATGCAGGTAGATTGACGACTGTGATCAGTGACGTGATTATGTGGGCAAACGATGTCACATACTAAATGCTGTAACGTATCTGAATATAATATATGTGGGTGACTAAAACGACAGGTTACTGTATGGTTTATTTGTTCAAATAGCCGCCCCCTTCTGCTCTTCTGCGGGTGGCAATCGAGAAAACTACCGTCGTGGGGCGGTTAATTGATAATATGCAGTACCAAGAACTTACTATATCTGAGTTAGATTCAGTAAGTTAGTTCTATTTAGATATAGTAAGTTCTTGGCAGTACCTATTGGCTTATACTGTTATGCAAGCCGAAATCATTATATATGTTGCGGATAACTATGATGCAGAGTATTATATACCTGATCATCGCTTCGTCCGTAGTTCCAGCTGAAATTTCCCCAAATCTGGCTCTTGTATAATTCGATCGCAACGAAAATCTACAGAAAATAACAAACGCTGAGCATGAAAGACTTTCGACGTACGGTCACTACGGTGAAACGAATGCAAACAGCAAACTAACAAATATTAAGTCAGTATATGTGGAACTGTTTAGTCGGTGTAGTTACTCGTACATAAAAAAACTAAATTACTCACGTGTCTACCAGAAGTGAGATGCATATCATGTGCGGTACGCTGAAACAGAGAAAATAACATAATCAAACGAACGGAACACCAGCGAGCATTAACAGTATTTTTGGGCTAGGGGAATGGATTTTCACCCTTTATCTCACAAAGGTCTTGCAGGACCGTGTATACTTTGCAAAACCTATAGGACATAATGGATTATTTAAAGATTAATTTAATTTCTTTCCCATGCTTCTAAAAGTGAAATAATAAATTAACAAGCAGTACTAGGATTATTATTAAGCATAGACTGAAAAAGAACGGTTAAACAACTGATCTACGGACAGTGCGCGAAACTTATATATGTATGTTGCGTTTCGCTGGTCATTCCTGCGTACATTCCGCTTGCCAAATAAAAGTGGCGCTAAATACGCTTCTGCAAGTCTGCTATAGTTACCATGAAGGTCCGGAGTCCTGACGAATCCGTAAAAACCACGATAACTATAGAGAATTCAAAGTAATTCAAAGCTTGAATTTTATTACAAAACAAGCGACATTGCACTATACCTGTTGATGATTCAGAAGCTCGCTGCAGCAAACCGCGAACTGCTGGTTCGTTATATTCCCGGCTGTGAAACTGGTCAAATGTAGCTGTCAACTTGGCAGAGCTTTGAGTACTACGCATAGTCGACTCAACTAAAGCGCCCATTTGTCCCGACATCGTGGCATCGACGTCAGTAAAAAATGCTACACTAGTGTATCGAAAATGCTTCAGAAACTTCAGCAAGGCCGCTTGTAGCGTAGGAAAGGTTATAGATGTTCTGGTTAAAACCGCATAGAAGGACACATCAGCAGTTATTCCAACCGAGGCAGCCGGAAGCCCTATAATCGGGATATCGAGTGGTTCGGCAATGTTGCTGATTGCTTCGCTGGCAAAACCACAACCTGTGATTACAGTTTCAACAGTTATTATACCACAAATTTTTAGAAGAATAACATGATATGATTTTTAATTCGAACTAAGCTGAAAAAAATTGAGATTTAAAAGCATGATTAGGATATAAAACTAAGACTAATGCTTCTTTAATTCAAAACCAATAAGATATAAATTTTGACGACTAGATGTCCAAACAACAATGTTCACCTGGACCGAGATAAACTGTGCATTTAATTCCCTTATCAAATAAATCCAGCGCATAAGCAGGCGCCCGGCTCAGACTGGCCGGTGGACAGTATGGTCCGAGGTCAACATAGACCATTTCAATGTAATGATGCGGCGAAACCACCATCTCATTAACATATTGAAGAGCCATATCCAAAGCTGCTTCCATTCGATTATAGTCATACATCAATCCCGATGTATTCCTCTCCATTAAAATGCACATTGTCAACGGCTGTATGGCACGCGATTCTGGCTTTTTAGTCGTGCGACGGTAAGACAAACCAAAACGATTCCCAGCTAACAGAAACAGATAGACGATCGCGGATATCTCCGTGGAAAATGCCATTTTTTGCTACCACACTTGTTTGTGCAGACCGTTCGTTAGGATAACAAATAAGCCGGTGCGATCGTTTATTTGCACAGTTTTTATCATGTTGGTGGTGATCGATTTGTCTAGTTATCCCAAGTCAATTCTCAGGTGTTAAAGGTTTCGGTATGGTATCAAACGGGAAGTTGTAAATAAATCTTTTGTCGTCTTGTGTACCGTAACAGTCGTAACTTTACAGATCACATCGTGCAACTTTACACTAAACTGGAGATACCGAGATGCTATCCCAAGGGATTTTAAGT
>JAQGAU010004590.1:0-11381 GCA_034698045.1 Paramacrobiotus richtersi | reverse complement strand
TACCTGTATGTAAGCTTCTCCTCCCAACAGCTGACGCACCAACTGACGGTCAGTGATTTATGGACCATGTTGGACCAGGGAGCCCGCAGTCTGGACGCTCAGGACATGGTTTGGTTGGCGGAATGGATTCGTGGCATTGCGGCTGGGACGACAGTGGCCAAGAAGGTCGCGCAGGTACGGAAGCAATGTTTCCGCAAACAGCCTTATCAGTCTCAAACTAGTGTTAAAGTAGGGAAATTAGCGATACGCGGACCGTTCAGATTAGGTTATATGAAGAGTATGTATGTCGCGGAAAATAATATGTATATATAACTATTTTATCTCATTACTGAGCGAATTCTTTTTCGAAACGACAACACTCGCTGCCGACGTGTTCCTGGAAATGTTGGGTCGTCTGGCAAACAGTACAAGCTTGCGTTTCATTTTGCATGTCATACTTGTCGCTGCGCAGTTAAATTGCGTCATACTGCAATGAGGTCATTTGTGCTGCGTGATGAATCTGCGGTGAAAGCATGCGTTGTACTTTGTAGATCCTCAACATGACGCAGACTCAGGATTCGCGTGACGGTGTGCGCTACCGTGGAATGATCTTTGCTCCCTATGGAGACGCTGGCCTGGACGGTGTGGATGTTCGACATCTCACCAAGTTCACGCTGTATTTGCTGAGTCAAGAGTTTGCCAAAGAGTTTTTCCTTGATTTTGAGCGTTTAGGTTTGCTTGGGTAGTTTGCGTGAGAGATTAGTATGGAATTATCGGCTGATTTTTAACCTTCTTGGTGGAATCTGGAATGTTTGAAGTTTTCTAATCAGGTTTACTGCATTGTATGCGCTTGGATTGTGGTTTTCCAGTATAAAATTTAATTATGGTCAGCTGTTTTTTGGCATTTTTTCATTCCCCTTGGTATACTTTTGCGAAACAACGATACATTCTGTGTTGCTTTGCTTGGAATAAAAGGAAATTAACTATCGAGTATCACAACACTGGAAAAGCGCAACTACAACACTTAGCAAAGCAATATGCACTAAATCACCGGAAATTCCATCTGACTCAGGAATTGTCACATCAAAATACGACAAAACTCTGGATACCATTTGGTTCATGTATCGAAGGTCATCACCAACAGTACAGATAGTTTAGGCCAAGTCCGACCAAAGGCGTTTCGAGGCGGGTATCCAAGCCCTATCTACACAGGGCATTCCTAATACTAATACTCAGGCATTCCTAATACTAATACTAATACTGTACGGCAAATGTTTTGCGCATTCCTAGGACAACTTTTCAAGCCTCATCCAACACAATACTTGCTAGTGAGCTCACTGTAGTTTCTTCCTGTAAATACCGTTGTTAACGGGAAGGGGGTGGACTTAGTTTTCATGGTCTTATAATCGGTGCCGTGGGAAACTTCCCAGTATGCGTTTTAGGGTAGCATATGCATGGTTCGAAAGCACTTCAATCAGTACAGTTTTAATCATAAGCAGACTGCAATTATTAACCATCGAAGAACTGGTGAACTTTGATTGGGAACTCTAACTCTCGTAGACTTCTATAGTAAATACTGATCAATTGGATATGGCCTGTATTCCTCAGAGAGTAATGTCGCAGCGTTCTAGTTCGGCTGTATAAACGCGGGACAGACCCGACATGTTTGCAGCATAGACGGACAACAAATCTACTCCATCGTTGCCACAAGAAAATAATTTCAATCTGACACCAGAAACGACAGCAAGCATGGATATTTTTCGAAACTTGGAGGTATCCAAATTAAATACTGTGTAAATTTGGAACGGCGTGGCAAATCAGATGTTTGTACCTCAAACGGTATAAAAAGAACTGGGCAATCAGATAAGATACCTCAGAATTCTATATCTGAAACGGTAACCCGTACAGCATCTCAAACAGCTTGGTCGGACTTGGCCTAAACTATGTGTACATGTGGAGGCATGCAGAAATGACTCAACGCAAGAAATGCTGAACGAATTTACAGAGAAAGTGAAGTTGAGGTTTCGATACGGTACCGGTATGACGGTTACCTACCTGCCACTGGTGGAAATGTTTGTGCATTCATGCAAAATAATGCAATCTGCTAATGTAAGAATGAATAAAAGCACTCCAATGCATGGATACGAAATGCGACCATTTAACTTATCGAAGAAAACGGGCTTTATATGCAAGATTACAACAGCTGGAGTACGAAGTGGATCAACCCAAACTACTCACTAAAAAGCCATTGTCGCAAATCCTACCATTTTTAACATCAAACAAGTATTAACTGTGGAAAAAATGGTGCCATAAACAGAAAACAACAGGTCAACTGACCTGCGATCCCAAGAACAGAAGAAAATCAGAAGGCAACGCAGTGCAAGCGAACAAACATTATCTACATAATTAAGTATGTTTCCTGGTAATGTAATCACAGCGCGCTGAACATTTAGTTTCAATGCTGCGGAAGTATCAGCACGGCTCTTTTGGCCAGGTTAGCGTTCTACTGGCAACAGGCGGAACCGCCATGCTGATCGTTCCCGGCCAACAAATACGACGTCGCGGCTCAACATGGCGGATGCAGTGAACTCGGTTGTGCATTGTTCGCTGCCAATGGACTACCGCATGAATCACTTACCGTGGAATGACTGCCTATCACGTAAAGGTCAGCTTGTCTGTATAATACAAGAAATGTTAATCAGCACGGATCTTTTACAATATGCTGATTACTGTCTGCCATTATTGCTGATTACTGCAATTGGAAATTTCTCAAGGGAAATACGTCTACGAAAGCATTCTGGTGGGTATAAATGGAAAAACTACGCTCAAGTATGTGGAACAGAACCACACCGTGAACGAAAAACTCCAGGAATTTTCATGCCCAGTGGTCGATCTGAATTTCGTTAAATAATGCATTTTTACGTAATCATCCTATTCTGTCTTGTTTGCTGTTATCACAAATAAAATTCCTTGCGTAGTTTACCGCAGCCAAATCGTTCAAACCAGCATGTTATTTCTGATTTATTTCGTTTATTTCGAAATGCTTGTTAACGCGATGCCTGCCGTGGAGCTGCATTGTCGCCGAAGACGCTATTGAATGTCACTGACATGGAAGCTATCGCATTTATTTTGTCCGGTTTCAACGTCACTGGTGAGATCGAGCGCACATAACTACGTATTACACCGTCCGAGAGATTGAAAGTCCATATTTGATCATCTATCTGTAATACGGTCACTATGAATCGCACTTGTTAGAAAAGCTGTTTCCTTAGCGTACTACATCATGTCCATGGGAGCACGATTCCTGGCGTCGGCCAGGATGATGCAAGAAGTGCATTAAGTTATGATCGTTATCCGAGGACCATTTCACAAGCTGAGCACGGAACAAAGCGCACACACTGTCAAAACTGTCGTTGGTTTGACAGTTTTGAGTCTTTTGACAGTACATATAACTACTACCAATACGCGTTGACAGTCTGAACGGCGTTTCATACGATGTGAAGTGTTGTCAACAGTGAGCATATCGATATCAAATGGGACCCACCTTTCGGTGGTACTAGTATAAAGATAATGTGGTTTATTAACTGTGACTAAACAGATGGTAATCAGCCGAAGTCTTACAGTTCAAGATTTTGTTTTCTTGCGAAATCACCAACTCGATCGGTGCATGTTGAACAACAACTCATGATCACAGCATCGGTCAGGTCGAAAATGAGCAATACAGCAGCGGGTTGGGTCTGGAAAGTTAGTAAACTCTGGCTGATCTGTCTCCGGGTCCTGGCACTGTTCTACTATCCCATACCACACCGTCATCTTTTACGAATAATGATCAGTGTGTCAATGGTGACCTATGCGGTTGTACTCGTTTTAGCCGATAGTTTTTTTGCCTATGACACCTATTTATCGTACCACAGAAACACATCTAACAAATTCTCAGTCGTGTTGGTCGGATTCTTCACCACAGTTTTATCGGTCAGCGAGTTGCCGTATATCCCACTAATGTGGCGGAACAGTGCAAAGATTGTCCGTTTGGTCAAAATTCTTGATGGAGAGTTCGGATCTTTGTTGAGTTTGCGCGACCGCAGAGGTTTAACATTTGGACTAGTTGTCTGGGTGATCAGCATTCTCATAACCAACGGACTTTT
Source organism: Paramacrobiotus richtersi (assembly GCA_034698045.1). Lineage (NCBI taxonomy): Eukaryota > Metazoa > Tardigrada > Eutardigrada > Parachela > Macrobiotidae > Paramacrobiotus > Paramacrobiotus richtersi. The sequence continues at coordinate 7,257 of JAQGAU010004590.1, read as the reverse complement.
TATACAATACTATGGCAATACCGTTGTGTTTTCCAACGATTTAAACAGCTACCAGGCCGATTACCTTCCAGACGCTCCGAGAATCGGGTTGTCCGTATTATTTCGCATATACAACGGCGCACTGCAGATTTCAGACTTGGACAAAGAGATCATATCCGGTTTGATAATGTTCTTGGCGTTGGTATGTGGATTAATGTTCCGGCGAATTGCGCAACTTGACGGCCTTGAAAATGCTGCTGTTCGCCATGCAGAACTGAGCAACGTGGTAAAGGAGCTGGACAATTGCTTTCGGCTCATTACGGCTGGACGCTGCATCGCTTTGCTGGGATGGATCATCGTTGCGACGTTTAGCATCAGTGGACAATATGCTAACTGCGGCCTGCCCTCTAGTTCGACGTTGTTATCCTTAATTACCAATGTGATGTTATTGTGTTTGACAGTCCTTGCGTGTCTGTTTTCCTCAGAACAGGTACGCAACAAAAGCTGGCACGTTTTACGTTTACTGTCGTAAAAATCATTTTCGATCAAGAACTCTGATTGTCATTTGCCGGTACACTTTGTTCTTATCCAGGCGCAGTTGATGGCAGAGAGTCTGGAGGTTCATCTAGAAAAACAATGTCGTTTGCGCAATCTAACGGACGAACCGATTGATCGTTGGATGGTTCTGTACCTGCAGCGCATTCGACACGCACCCGCCGGATTCACGATAGCAGGGATTAGACTTACGCGCGAGAGTTCCTTTCAGGTAGAATAACTCACATAGTCAGAACTATTCGCGACATTCATTATTTTCCCCTCCAGGATGCCGCGGCACTACTTGGAAGCATTTTAGTTTTTACCCAGCTCGCCGGAGACATAAACAGTCAGTTCGTCTGCACACCAGCCGATAATCGTACGAGTTTCGGGATCTTGTAAAAACCTGTTTGCAGCGTGGCTTTTGTATGTATTCCACTACCAGGAATCGGTGGTGTTTTTGTTCGAGTCGGTCTTTGTGCTGTCATTCAGAATTTGAGCATATTGCACGTTCTAGAATTGGTAGTTTGCGCCGCGACAACGAAAAACCATTTTCCAACTTTGAGAGCACTTGGTTTCTCGATACAACCAGTGTGTATTAAAAGGTGACATATCTGCCACACTGAATTATTAAGCAGTACAAGAGATTAAAGATTAGAGGTTACCCATATTTGATCAGTTCTAATAAATAATAAATATGTCAGTATCATGGTACTTGTGGAAGGTCATTAGTATTCGACACCATACGAGAAGATGATACACCACCACATGATATGTACATGATGTGTGTTCAGTGACAGCAGGTACCCTTGGCGCAGTAAACAGGCGCAGCTCGCACTGTGAAAACTGTCGTACCGATATGATTTAACAGTGCCAACACTGCTATACAAACGTTCGTATTCATTCATACTGTTTTCCACATGACGTGAACCTTCTGGCAGCGGCGAGGATATCGTTGTCAAGAGGACAACCCAGAACATTGTATTAGTGCGAAAGATGTAGGTGTATGTGGTGTGGTGGTAACCGTCCGCTGCCGGTGGTACATAATCCGGACATTTCCAATTGTTGGGCCACGACTCTCTTTGTAGGAATTTCTGTCATTTTGTTCCATACTTTAATTTTCTTGTGTCGTATATGGTAAACACAATTGCTAAAGAAATGAGAAAAATGATTCCGGTAAGTGTGCAGTGGCGCAAAGAGAACCGATTAGATGCAGTCACTGCATGTCGGCAAAACGGCTAATTTCTCCATTTTAAGCATCCTTTAACGCTGCTAATGCCGGGACAGTTATAACCGGCAATTATGTCCCCCTCCGCCAAAATGTCCCCCCGGATCCGGAATAAGTGCCAACCCGGATATTATTTCGCGGCAAAAATGTCCCCCTCCAGAACGCATTCTCCCGTTCCCCTGACCCGATTTCGTCCGATTCTTTGTTCCGGCAATAATGTCCCCCCGGAACCAAACTGTGTATTTCGTAGGAAATTTTGACCGGTTCTGTTTCTGCTGCTCTGCCGGGCACGTAAAACGAAGCCGTAAATATTATCCGCAGGGCAGAGTTTCCGTTCCGGGGGACATTATTGCCGGTTACAAGCATTCAAACCAAGGCATTCCTAAAGAAAGTACGTTAGGCAGAATCCAAGGGAATGTTGTAACCCCTTGGATTCTGGAATTCCTCCGACAACGCCCAAGTGGGGAAATGCAAAGAAGAATTCAATAGTATTTGGGTTTTGGGAGCAGCTGGTTCAACTAAGCTAGCAGATGGAAGGTGTCTTTTCCCGTTTTTGATGTGTGATCTTGGTTTAGTACAAGTAGCACCAACCGGATGAATTGCATTTTCACCGTATCACGGCTTTGCTTGCTTGTTGCATGTAGGTATGTGATTCTCGACTCCACCTACCAGCAGCCGGCATACCTGCCCAAACTTTGTGTAATTGGCTGTCATGTTGTTCAGACCAACAGATGGGCGTTTACATTTGTAAAAAGATTGGACTAAAATGTGCGTTCAGGATTTTACCACGCACATAGCCACATCGACTGCCGCATGCGCCGAAAAATCATTATCAGTTTTTAACTTAATAATTTCCATTGCTTCCGCACGGTTCCAGACTTGTTTGCAAGACTTTATCCACAGACTGCGGCACACATTGGCCGCACTGGATCCAGTCAGTAGCTGTGGACGTGTGCAGAATACACTGAGCGAATCGCTGCGGAGTGCGGACAATAACGAATCTCGTGACAGGTGCGTTCTTCTGCAGAAGATCTGTGACTGGAAGAATCCGTTCACGCGGAGAGTCCCTGACTAGGCCGTTCGGTACATAACATGAGCTGATCGTAAATTCAGTTACTATAGTTTACTAGGACGCGCTGGACGTTTTGGGCTTATCCAGTACACATTTTGTATGTCTATGTTAGGTCCTGCCATCATGTCTTCTGACTTCTCCGGATTGGTTTTTCGGGGAAGAGTCCAACGAGCGAACGCGGTGTCTGTGCTTGGAAACGACGGTTTGTTCCAATATGGGTTGATCATTCGCAAGGAAAACGATGGACTATTGGTGGACTTGATATGCGGGCCGAATCGGATGCAGATCATCCCTTTTGGCAGGGTCTTTAGTTTGACAGGCGTGTTCAGCTACTGGAAAACAGCACACACTGGCGACCGCAAAACTGAATGCCAACTCGAGACGATTGTAGAGGAGAACGTTGAGGTATTACTACAGGCACGGTTGGAGAACCCTTGGAAGTGGAGATCAGGAACACTCGTTGCAGCTGATTTCCAAAAGGGATACTTTGTCCTTGTCAGCGTGACGCTACCCGGCCGAACTGTCATGGTTACCGTTCCCGGTCAACAGATCCGACTCCCGTGCGATGAAGAGGCACTATCACACTTCGTTTTTACAAGCACAAGTCCAGTGAACTGTATCGGGCAATATCCTCTTCCACTGGATTTCAACTTGAATCGCCTACCGAGACCATTACTGGCTGAATCGTTGCAATGTCTACCGACAGCGTCCCAGACTAGGATGCGACGTGTGTGCGCCTGTTGGAACGCGGTCATTTCTGCATCAGCTGGAAGGATTCTGGATTTGGACTGGGGTAGCAAGTTCAGTGCCGCTCCGGCGCATTTGCATAATCTGTGGAACAACAAGACCAAAGCGATTATACTCGATGTCAAGGCCATCTGGTGCGTGAACAGTCTGCGTTCCGTTGCGGCTTTGATGCAGCGTATCATGACAGAGTACGGATATCCTCGTCTGACCGCCGTGGGACTTCGCGGACTGTCTGTCGTGGCGACCTCGACCTACCGCTTCTACGAACAACTGGGTCATCTGTTGGATCTACTGCCATTGTTTACGTCCATATGTCGTTTCGTTAGACTGTTTCAACCACGGCTCGAAAGTGCCAGACATGACCGTACGCTGCTGTCAGTTACCGCACAAGAGAACTGCATGGACGGGAACACGAGCGGTTTTCCTGAGCAGTTTCTCGGATCCCTGATCGTGCATGAAGGCCCCTTCGATGTTGCAGGAAGGATGCTGAAGAAGTGGATCGCCGAAGAGATTGTCCTGCGCAGACAGTCTACAGTGAAGGTAAGCAGGTATGTAACTACTTTTTTTCGCAGTAAATACAGACAGATAAGATAACTCTATTCCCCAGGATTTTTCCGGCACAGGACCGACTACACATTTCATGAGTAACTGGCATCCTAGGGCCGTCGTTTCAGTCTTGATAAGGTGATCAGTTTGTATAATGCGACGGCTGTCTTTGTTTCCAGAACGCGCCTCCTCCGGTCGACCCATATCCAACCGCAGACCATCCGCAAACCGTAAAGGTGAAGCATTCAAGAAAACCGCTTAACCGTATGGTGTGGGCGCAGAGTGAGGTTTCCGTTCGCGGAGACGACGGACTGCTCCATCATGGCCGCGTGGTTGCCAAAGACAGCTCCGGTCTTATCGTTGATTGTCACTCAGGCAGGAAACCTTACGCTGCCGTGCCATTTGGGAGCGCTTACAATTATCGCCACTATAAAACCGAGATGCAGATGTTCTGTAAGCAGGGCGACCCCGTGGAAGTGCTGCTACAGCTGAATCTGACCGATCCGTGGAAATGGTATCCCGGAGTGCTTTCTCACTACATAGGCGATCCATATACGAAGTGTGGTGCCGTGTTCCGCTTTGTGAATGTCGCTACAGGGAATGGTCTGAGCACGACGGCGGTTGTTTCTCGTGGACAATTTCGTTATCCATATAGCGCGACGGAACTTGAGACCTTGTTGGTCAACACCATGAACGTGAAAGCTGACGTGAGTCGTCGGCTGCCGGGTGAGATGAAGATTGCCGAACTACCGTTCGAGTTGATGGAAGAGGTGTTGGAATACCTTAAGACGGGTTCGCTTATGAAGATGCGGGTCGTGTGCAAGCCATGGGATCGAATCGTGCAAGAAGCGTCCCATACAATCATCCACCTGGAAAGGGATGCACATTGGTCGGTCAGCTGTCTGAGCCATGTCTGGAGCGCCGCAACAACGACGGTTGTACTCGATAACCTGGCCGACGATTTTCCAACTGTCTGTCGTCTGGTGAAGCTGCTTGTGGACCTATCGGGATCAAAATTGACGACTCTAGTGCTGCAGGAGTCGACCAGCATCGTCCATGGTTATACTGTTGGGAGTGGTGTCAGCGATGAGCTGCCGCTGCTGGCATCTGTCTGCCAGTACCTGTTCTTCCATGAAACATGCTTTTGTATTCCGATTAACTTTAGCGCCTCTACACACGAATGCTTTGTTGAGATTCATGAAGGCTGCATCAATTTACATGAAGCGGACTTTGCTGGGCAGTTCTGGACAATGGTTGCGGAGAATATTGTGGCTTTCAGGGACGATAATATCGATGGTTTTCTGTTGCATTTCAAAAGCTGTCGTTCCCTTGAATGTGCATCTCGTGTCCTGAAGGTAGGAAAAGTATGCCGGTGTTGAGCGCCGGGTGTTTCACTGGTTCTGTTTGTTTTGCAGATTCTCAACGAGCTGAATGGTGTTTGCTTTGCAGATTCTCAACGAGCTGAATGGTGTTATGCGTTGCGGCAGTCGAGGTCGCCACGAGCGATGGTCAATCACCGATCTATCATCCCTGAAACGGGAGCACTTATCCACGCTAGCGGTTGTCGTGGCTGCCAAAGCCGTAGCGCTGTATTGCAAAACCTAAGGGAATCGAGGATACTCCATTCAAAAGGATACTAGCAAGGGTTTCTTAATCTACTGCCGTTCAAAGCCTTTTCCGCCCTATGCTGCTGCTTGATGTACCGTTCACGAGAACTTCCTGTGTGCAGTACGTAGAATTAAATATGATAAAATATCGTACTGATTTTGCGATGTTTTCGGATATATATTCATCGCTGTGGTCGTGTTGGGTTGTCCAGATTATTAAATTACGGGGTTTCTATTCAGAATGCAGTAAATATCACTCGAGTGCTAATCGTACGAAAAGCCTTTCTTAGTCAGTCATTGTATGAAGAATATTGTGTGGCTACCCAAACCCATATGTTCGCACGCGTATTATATCTACACCAACAGCACAAAACCATTAAAAAAAAAAACAATACGTCGTTAGTATCTTTCCAATTTGTACACAATTACCATGCAAAAAGAGAGTCCGTACGCAGTACAACACGAGTACATAGGGAAAAGAAAATTCGTTACTGAACCCCCAACAAGTCGGTGCAGTGGACCCTTCCGACTCGCGGGATACCATCTGATATGGTGCGCAAAACCAGTGAAAATAGTGACCATTCTTTAAAGACCTTTGCAGACCTCTGTTCAGTTAGTAGGTAATTCACGATAAGCCGCTCCTCTTTATACACTATCATTCGCTCTGGGAAAATCTAATAAGGACCGTCGCTTATAACGTTTCTGAAACAAGCATTTCTAAAGAATCGGAAGGCTTTAAGAAAATTACGGTCTTTAAACCGTTGCACGCTTTTGACGGGCCTCGGACGCCCTAACACGAATCACTGTCCGGAAAAGCGCTCACCTTAATATCGAAGTGCGTGGGCTCTTTGGAGTGGCGATTTCATGGAACTGCACTGGTATATGTTCGCTTTGTGCCAACTGCACTGTTCATCCATTAGAATGGGCTGGGTACGTGACAGAGCTGGTAAAGTCGTTGCGAAACGGAATATTTTTTACAACCGGTTAAAGTTAAAAGTTACAACAACCATGTGTGTTTGCGGCTTATATGCTGGAGATTTGAACTGCGGCTGGATTTAGGGAGCTGGTGAAGAGCTTCACAGGCGCTATAGGAATTCCTTTGACTCTCACTGGAAGTCTGTCACAGTCAGTCGGTCTACAGTTTCTGGATACAGCAGCATCTCAGCATGCCAGCGGGCCTCAGAAAACGAGTATCAAGTATTTCTGCATTCGGTTTTTGTTCAACACTGACGTACATACTGTCAAGATGGCCACAGAAGTAGCGAAAAACTACGGAAAGTACACGTGTCAGATTGCCAGATCGTAGATGCAGAAAGGTTCAAGGAAAAAATAAATATTTAAGCGTGTCAGTAACGTAGTTCCAGCTATAAGGAACGTTTCATACTTACATGGCTACAATGTACACAATGCGCAGAATATCTCTTCACGCAAAAACACGTTAAGCGAAAATTCCGCTTGCAATGACTGATTAAGGCCAAAAGCCGTGATGTAGACAGTGGTTTTGGTGGGTTTTGAATTCCCAATGTTTCTCTACACCTGCGCAG
>JAQGAU010004589.1:0-11382 GCA_034698045.1 Paramacrobiotus richtersi | reverse complement strand
AACGCTGAATACATCCGCTTGTTTCGAGCCAGGAATCTGATTATCCCGTAACATTTCGGGAGGAAACCACAGCACCAGAGGATCCCAACTGCTTCCGATTACTTTCTTCGTCAAATAATATAATAGTTTCGTTGAGCCATATCCGGACAACTTTAGACAAAATCGTTCATCTATCATGCATGTCATACTGCAGAGTACACCGTGAAAATGCAAATCGCTACTGTGAATGTAGGCCATTCCCTGTAAAAAACAGCTGCTATCCTTACGTGAATCATTTTGAGTTTGTCACAGAACCGTGTGTTGGATACCTCTAATATGTCCCAAATCATGGAAATGATGAGATCATGTGTGACTGCTTTGTTGTCAGAATCCAACAGTGTGCGTAATGAACCATGTGCACCAAAATCCCACAATAAATAATTGGTCGCTTTTGTGGTTACGATCCCATAAAACCGACCAACATTGTCATTTCGTATATGGTGAATCTGGAAATCGTAGCAATTTTCGTATTTTACTACCATCAATCTCCATTTTACGCGTCCCGCCAACTGGATTACGATTGCAAATACGTTTCGCAACAGTCTTAACAATTATTCTGAGCTGACGCACGCTTACATCGTAATATTCTAAAATTCTGTTTAATAATACAGAACTTACTAAAGAAACCTGATTAACTATGTGTTCTGTATGATGCTGCTGGTCAAGTTTGAACACCGATAACGTACAGTATGCGTCCTGTATTTTGTCTGCGCCGCCTAAGACATTGATTTTAATGGACCAGTAAACTAAGCATGTACTTCTATAAAAAGTACCAATTCCAATACGTATGTTTATTTTACCGCTGCGAACTTACCGCTACAAGACATTTCCTGACTTTATCTTTCGAGGCGATTGATTCGACCGATAAGGAGGGCGAAATGGTTTCCGTCCATACTGTCTTCCCGTCATATTGACGAAGTTTTGAGCTGTATTTGAGCAAAAAGTCTTGCCGACCAGTATCGTCCCTGACTATTCCCGTAAAACTGATTCGAGAGAGATCCTCACTAAATCCGTACGGGTCAAGGTTCCACCACATCGAGTACTCTTCTTTCTTTTTCATGTATCTCCTGGTTAAGAAGACAGTAGCCGAATGTACGAAAGTATCATGAAAGGTGAGCATTGCTCTTTAATTGTAAGCAAAATAATCCGTACTAAATGACGGTTATGTATATGATCAGCCAGAGTAAGTTTGCAAGTTGAGACTACGTACGTATACGTAGCAGTAAACAACCCATACATATATCAAAAATTATATATATCTACCAAACATATAGTATGCATAAAGAAAAACAAGTTACTCAAAAGCAAGTATCTAAAATTTCATAATAGAAGTTTGAAGTGTGAAATGCATTTGAACCATATAACAGCATCTATTCATAACTGTCAACGTTCCGGTTTTGCGCGCCGTGTAGCACTCCTTTTTACAACAAATGAAGGACTGTTTGTATTTTTTTAAATGTTTCTACGGCTTCATAGTTCTTACCATTGAAAAAGCATGCCCAGTCCTAACAGAACACAAACACCAATCGGAGCAATGATGGCACTCAGCAAAGTTACCAGAGCTGCAAATCAAAAAATAAATGTTGTTACTCATAATAACACCTAGACATTAACAGTAACATTAACTGCAAAATTGGCAATGCTTATTATTCTACATACACTTCTTTTCGAAACATCGCTCATTCTGTAGTCCGCAAAATGGTATATCAGGGGGGAAGCTTGTCCGGTTATACCAAAGATCAGCCAAACTTGAGCGTGATACTGTAAGAGTATCGTTTCTTGCTGAGTATATCCACGTTTCCTATAAATTTAAATCGCTGTAACCTGGTATCAGTATCATCCAGCTTTTAACTCTTAGGATAGCGTGAACAATGTGTAGTTTCAAGGAAATGCAGTTATGTGTTGTTAAGTAAGCTAAGAAGCACTCATCTACCTCGAAAAGGCCGCTGCTTATATTGAGCCTGGAAAGCCGGACATTCCCTTTCCGCATCCCATTTTTGTCAACATAGACACTTTGCAAATCCAGATCCCATGTTCTGTTCCAAGCACGTTGACTAAACGTTCGTCCGCTAATGGTGCCAATAAACGGATAAACTTCGTTGATCATCTACAATTGCAAGATGCAGAAACAGCAGTTAACTTAATATACAGTCGACATATGACTGACCTGAAAGGAGGCAATTTTTGAAAAAGTATATAGATATCTGAACTATCTACACTATTTTAAAGTGAAGGTCTTTCTATCTATTTTTCCGTCACAAGTATCATATTCGGATCATAATTCGGATCACCCCTTTATCCGTCGCTTACCATGGTCACCATTTCCATTAATTCGTAGGCGCATACCACAACATCGTTGTACTGTATAAAAAAGGTGTAACGTAATTATTGTACAGTGGCTGATTGCTGTATCGATTTTTTTTACTGCTCACTTTTGTAAGAAATTCTTTGAAGTTGTATGTACCGATATAATCTGATTATTAAGACCATTTCGCTGCGATTCATTAACATTTATTGTAAAGGGGAATATGCGCTCCTTAATATCTCGGTCCACGTATGTGCATTATGTTCAGAAAAGCTTTAAATAGATTAGCCACAATAAACACCCGGTGTGTACAGCATTGTAACAAACAGCAGCAAAATTATATACGTATATACGGGCAGTTACACGCTATGCAGGAATTGCCATTAACATAAGAATTCACGCAAAGCAATATCTTGCGAAAATTACCCATTCATCCGTCAACAATGTTTTGTTGAACTCTATCTGCGATTTTGTAGCAATCGTTTCGAAAATAGATTCGAATTCTTCCCAGTTTGGACTGGGATGAGCCATAAGAATTGTCGATTGGAAAGCAGTAAAGGCCGCCTAAGTAGCAGCAAGGACAGTTAGCTACAGATCTGGCAGAAGAAAGAAAGAAAGAGAAGCATTGCACGTATACAGTAAAGTTTTACCTTGTCGTTGTTGTCATTGTTCTGCCAAAAAGGATCACCTAACGTTGGTTGCTTGGTGGACACAGGGGCAATAAAAACCTGCAACATCCGGAACAAAAACGTGTTATCTACTGAATATTCACGTATGTAGCGGTTGGCGTGCGCAGTGCACAAGACAATTATAAGCATTACTGTTAATGTGTGCATAGCTGTATCAAAAGTGCGGAAAAATTTCTAAAAATTAATACAGCATACCGATAATCAGTAAATAATATATACTTACATAGTCTCCCTTTGCCATATCCAGCTCATAGGCAGCAACCTGAAAAATACGGAATACTCTGAATTGCAATATACGAAAGTATAGAATACGGATAAGCTCTAGATCTAATACAACTGCATAATATTATTATATGCATTTTGTCATTTGGCTGTTTTCTGTGTGATTCTAATTCGGAATAAACTTAATAAGTCAGCAGCCCACACGAGATTCAGATATTTGCACTTTTCGGGGAAGCTGTAAGCAGTTTTGCGCATGACCTTTTTTCTTATATCGTTGCTGTTATATGTTCGCGATTTACCGTATAACAACCACAACAACCAGTACATATACTGTATAAGACAGTATTTGAAAAAACACTGTTGAACTGAAGATTTCGTACACAGTGTACGCGGTTGCAATGGTAGCATACCTGAAGAACAAACTAAATATTTTTCTCTAGCTACCTTACACTTACCAAAATATCTCGCAGAACTGATGGTTTGGTGAAGATAAAAATTACTGTAAAATAACGAAAAATCACCTTGAAGACTGGAAACGCAGCTAATAAAGCAACTATATAACTATCACTGCCACACTTTGAGGTTTATATTGTTATTTAATTCTTACTTCTGGCTTCTGATTTTGGTCGAGTCAAAATTTCCGTTGTATTGTTTAACAAAAATTTGGAATCAAATGTGGAAAACGAAACAGTGTATATATGCTTCTCCAGCTCTAGTTGGGCCCTTAGATTAGTATATAGCAAGGAGTAAACCGTAGAAACAGACGGAAACTGCGTCATGTTGTCGTATAGAAGGTGGACGGTCTTCCAAGAGTGCTTTTCCAAGAACTTCTTCGAGGCAGTTGTAAAACTGGTCATATCCACAGGTCCAAATGCTGTTACGGTCGGATATCGATTTTTGTTGGTGATTTTGTTGTCGCTGGCGGAACTACGGAAAGCATTAATGCCGTTGTTGCCCGTTATTGCACGTTGTTGCAATATGTGCGAGTGTGCAACCCTTACAATTAATGAAACATGTACTTAGTAAAAAAGTGCATAAAAATTTATTAAATAACACGAGTTTCAAGTTGCTTACGATCGTTCGAATAATAAAGAGATTTGGCCTACAAACTGTTTTACTAACCTTGCCAGTAGTGGCACATCCCATTCTGAAAATGAGTATCAGACACAGTTACCGATATTGTGCAATGTATTGAAATATGCTATAGCTATGTATAAAGGACACATCGAACTTTACAGGACACATGGAGTTGGCGTATGTGACTTCGTTTAATATGATATATATATCATTGTAAAATAACGTACCGCGTGCATAATCGCCCAGAACCAATACTTCCGGACTGCAACCTAAAATAAAAATTTCTCTGAGAAAATCTTACTTATTTTGCTTGTTGAGTTAACGTTATGAACAGCATTCGTAGTTGTATTAATTTGTATATGACGTACAGTTACAGTAATTCGGTCGCGTGTATGCTGGCACGCACTACGTATAACGTAGTTCCAATTCCAATAATACTATACTACAGATAAATCTACAGGAGTGCTGTAAGCCTTACGGTCAGTGAATACATTGCGTGACAATATTATTAAACATTACTATAGCGTACCAGGGGTCACCATAATACTGAATCCATCTAATTGCGGAACTGACTGTATTCCCACTTTTAGCGTCTGTATGCCCACATTTAGCGCCCCAAATAGTCCCATGTCCTCTCCTGCTTGTGCACACGTCAAATATCGCCCTGCCTTATAGTGTACCCAGTGAACACTAACATTGCGAAATACGTCAGGATAATCCTTTCTAGCATTTTGGACAGCAAGGTCGTACGCAGGACCTGTAGAAACCCGGCCTCTAATTAAGGAGCTAGCAATGCAATAACTTTGATTAGCATAGAATGTTATATCGTCTTTCCAAATAGAGTAATACAGGCATTTTGTGCAATAAGCAGTCCAAAACTGGAGGATCACTGTAAACGCATAAAAAAACCTGATGTTGTACTGCATTTCGCAGTCACATTCTCACCTGTGGATACCAGGCCGAAACGTGGGTCATCGCGGGTAACGATTATAATGTTGACCGGCCACGTCTTGATGATTCCACAAAAGAGGTGATAATGCAGAACCGTGATTAAAAATTTCATTTATCCGTGATAAATCCCCAGAAGAGCATGTAAATTATATCAGTCGAATGGGGGAGTGCAGCGCCGCAGTTATGCTGAACAATATTGCCGGAAACGGCAAGCGCTCGGGATATCCTGCATTTGTGCACGCGGAAGATAACTTCAGCAGTTGACTCCAACTTCGAATTCGAGTCGCCGCAGTCACTTCCATTCAAGTCTGTACGTAGATCACATAATTATAATTATATCCCAGCAGTACTCGTACATGTGATATGTGTCAAAATCGTCAGTTTTTCATAAAATTAGCCGAACTGGAAGGTACATTAATAATATTGTAACATGCTTAACTGTTAATATACACCACACTTTGGGTTTATTGGGTGCCAGGTAGCATTAAATAAAACTAAAGCAATCAACATGCGTAAAAATGTCGCACTAGATGCAGTTCGTCTCTTAAAAATCATGGCATGTTCATCTACGGATCCCAGGTGTAATAACTGTTTGTCAAACGATATAACGAGAATTTTTGGTCACTAAAGGGACCGCGATTAGAGAAGATTGCGCTTATGATTTTTGATAATAGAACTGTCACATTTCATTAAGTGCGGCTCAAATCAAAAATTGTTGCTCCAAGGTGTGATTTACTAAGCCGATTAAAAGGGAAAAGTCAGTCATCCTGACCCGACTCTTTGCGCAAATCGTAAGCCTCTAAAGTGCATGCATACGGATTCATGCAGCGGAAATCCTTCGATCAATTCTCCAGCGAACAGTGCGTGACCATAATTATTGTTCCTGACATCTGACTAGATAATAGGGTAGAAAAGTTTTAACAAAACTTTTCTCTTAGCTAGTGCCGCCTTTCCTCGGCGACGACCTCAGGCTTCCGATGGTAGCTTTGGGGTGCGGTGACACTATCCTCACCGTCGACGTCGTCTATTTCGCCCTATCTTTCCTCATCCTGAGGGTACCGCAAGCTGTGCAGCGAACCTGGCTTTTTTTTTTTTTTTTTTTTTTTTCGTTTTTCAAATGAACAGACTACTCTCTGAGGAGGTAATTACACAATAGGAATCCATCGTGAATATAAAATGTACTTCGGGTACTTCGAAGTATACGAGCCAGCTGATCGGGTGATGTTTACAATTGTTATTAGACAGCGAATTAATACTGTTATACTGTATATTATGTATATTTGATCCTGCGTCAATTCAGTCAGACATAAAGCACTATAAATGTGTGCCATATAGCTCTATGTAATGCAGCTGGCGGCAGCCTGTTTAGAATTATTCGCCAGTATATATGTATGTTAAGGATACGCTATCATATGAAAAAAACAAATATTAAAGTTGCAAAACAATGCATCTTAAAGGCTAAGTAGTGCAATGTTGCTTGCGCAGTCTCTTCCCATTAGAGCACACACTGTTTAGCAATAATTCACCATATAACAGAACTGAGAATATAAATACGTATATAATATTAGTGCTGTTAAATATAATATAACACATATGCTCACATGTGTGTTCGGACACAACACTTTATATATAGCTACTGTATATACTATAGATGGAAATGGCACGTACCGTACGTAGATCGCGGACCGCCTTTGTAACTGGTCTCGCGTGTGACAGCTTTTTCTTTGCAGGAAGGAATACACTGGGTGAATGAATGATTTAAAAAAAACCTTACCGAAATTGAAGATCCCGTTGGAGTGTGCACTGCATGTGCACTGCATAATATTTCCAAGTCCAAAGTACGAGTGACCATTATACGTAATACATATATACTTCGTAGTTCATAGTTGAAAGTGGCATTACGTACAACGGTAGCCTAATTAATGCATATGGCAGACGGCCGGGATTATTGTTTGTGCCAAAACGCATCCCAGAAGAAAGGGCACATTTTTTAATAGTATTTTGTGCACCATTGTCTAAACACGGAAGTACAGCGGCACTGATATAACGCGGTGTGCTGGAATGTTGTTAACGTTCATTCATAATCCCTGCGCGTACTATGCGCATTTCTGCGCATCCGAATTTCAACCAGCATCAACAGAAGGTCATTTTCAAAAAGAAACATGCAGGAGCCAGATTTCCGGTTACGTATACGGAATTACACGTTTGTGGGTAAGGTTACGAGCAAATTTAACGCATTTCGCATCGATAATAAAATTTATCGCTTATACAGTTATGTTGCGTTTATCTGTATATTACGTAGAAAAAAGGAAGCCAAAAGGTCACGTTAATGTTAAGCACGCGGCATTGAAGCCGAATGGAGCGCCGTTCCAAGTGGAGGAATTCTAAATTATGCAAGCTGTAAAAATCGTCCAGCCGGATACGTTTAATAAATGGATCTCCAGTTTACAAATCAGTAGTTCCTGGTGTACAGCAGCAGCTGGGGCATCTGGACAGCTGGATTTAAAGGTGCGACACGACAGTATGTGACGTGTGCAACCATGAGTGATTATATAAGTAAATATCCAACCTATACCTGTCGACGTATACCTGTCCAAGCTGCATTCTTTTCGAAACGTTCTATATATATCACTGTCAATCCTCATATATAATACAACCGGTGTCGGATTGGTGTACAGCAGGTTAATATTTATTTCTGGTTTGTATTTGTCAGGTCAAATTAAAGCGTTAAATCTCTAAAAATGAAAACCACAAGCAATCGTGCAGTGATTTATTAAATAGCCTCTTTGCTACATGTTTACTAATAAATCTGTAAAAGCCTTTCCTAGAGGGACACATGCTTTCGAGCGCGCGCGGTACGAGTACTTATAGCGACTAGATATACCTATTTTGCGCACCTTATTGCAATTGTGTAACGAAAAACTCTTAAGGCTATAAAATCATATGCACACATACACCATCTGCAACCAGAGTATAACAAAAATTTGGAACTTTCGCCCACAGCTCATGTGTTCTCGAAATGTTATGAAGTGACCGCATCCCATGCAAGTGTTGCTCCTAGCTACGACATGGGCCCGGGATAGATATGTCATGTGTTGTTCTCATTGTTCATTTATTTAGTTATTCGTTGTAATTATCTGGCTAAAGCGTGTTCCTACCAAGACGAGAAAAACTGATCTCCAGCCAGAGAACTTTGATGCGCAGACAAAAACTATGAAATTAAAGAATGTGATAGAGATAGCAACTAACAACCGTGGCTGCGCGCAGTCGACTGGTGCGTCGCAGTTTTGGATTGTTTGTCTTGGTTAGCTGTTGTTTTCGCTCTTCAAGACAGTTTTCACTTCATATAAGTCGCCTTTTACAATACCAAAATGAATGATACATATATGCACGCTGCTGATTTTTTTGGTACCCTTTGGACAACATACAGAATCACATAATTATCTATGTATCACGTAAATTCAAAACGCAGAAGCCGCATAGAGCCAATTTTACTTCCATATGCCTTTCGCGCCCTATAATCAAATAAATTTTATCACATGAAATACGCAAACGCGTTTAACAGTTTTTCAGAAATAAAACTACGCTGCTAAGGACAGATAATAAATTACAACCATTTCTGCGCAAATACATTAATGAATGTATAACGAAGCAGGATTATGCAAAAATGCCATGAAATACCACTACACAGCAGCAGTAACACAACGAAACCATTTGTTATAATACCCCGCAACAACATAATATACCATGAACTAGCTATCTTGAGGCGGAACGGCGATTTTGTCCATCTGTTGATCGCGACTTTTTTGACAAACCCCTGGACTGTGTATTTGGAATACTCTGAAAACACAATGAATCCAGTTTTTTCGACTGTAACTCGAATTTACCTTCTCAAATATCCCTACAAACAATTCACCTTGCTGCGATGGTTACTCTCCAGCAGACCGTTCTGGAGACGTTGAAAACCGTTTCCATTCTGAAAAGTCGATGAAGTTTTCACATGGCCATGTTTGGACTTCTTGGATCGACCCATATCCAACTCCTGCTCATAAAGATCGCTCTCTTCGAACGTACGTTTTCGCTGTTCCGCTTTGGCCAAATCGGCTTCGGTATCCAGCAATGACCGCTCTCCATTCCATCCACGCACATCAGCACCATACACACAATTATCGCGATCTGTACTGAACTTCTTGTTAGACTTCGGCGTCTGTAATGCCGGTTCTGGTCGGGGACTGTTTCCACCTGACGTCGAAGCAGACTGTCCCGCATCTATGATTAACAAACTCATGGCTCACATGATATCTTTTGTAGACCATTTCACCCCCTAACAGTTTTTAGCCTTTGTTATACTCAGTACAGTATAACTAGTTACAAGAATACCATAGAATGCTCAACTTGTTTGGCTATCTTGACTGCGCTGGTTAGAATTAAACATGTAAATTACTGTTTCCAGACATTTTAAACAACTCCTACAGTAAAGAACTTACGGCCAACTTGATCTTTCTCCACCCAAACCATATCCGACCCCACACAAGAGGGAGAAGACGAAGTCGTACTACCGGAAGAATTCCTCTGCCGTTTCCTTTTCTTCCGTTTCCGTTGGTGCTCCTCATTGGGTAAAGATGGTTGAGGTTCAGCTTTCACAGTAGAAGTTAAAGGTACATGTTGAACATCATCCTGATTCATTTTCCGCATTTTTCGTTCCATCCTCTTTAACCGTTTCCGTTCTTTTTTCGTCAGGGTCCGCTGCTGCTGCTCCAGTCGCAGACTTGCTAGGCGACCACTAACTTCACTCGTCTTAGCTGAATTCGATGACTGGGATCGAACAGGACTGGGTGTCGGCCGAATTGAGGTAGGCTCTTGTGCAGCAGAAACCGGCAAGCAGTTGTCCAAGTTCTTTTCTGGGGACACCTGTGTGACGATTTCTCTGACTGGACTTTCACTCTTTGAAAATTCTCTGTTCTCTTTGCTTCCCTCGGACGAAGTGGAGCTCTTACTCGACACAGGCTCCGGTCGTGCGGGTTCTTCATCATCGTCATCCTCGATGTAAGGCACCAGCGACTTCGTAGCAACAGGCTGAGATGCCGGCTTCGGTGCAGATGGTGGCTTACACGCAATTATGCGTGGCTTAAACATTGGATTTTGTCGTTGGGTAAAGGGCGACGGCGTCGATGGAGCTGCTGTCACACGACCGGTACCAGACGCTGCTGCTAGCTTAACGCTGTCAAACGAAAACGAGAATTTCTCTTTCTGACGGTTTTCG
Organism: Paramacrobiotus richtersi; assembly: GCA_034698045.1. Taxonomy (NCBI): domain Eukaryota; kingdom Metazoa; phylum Tardigrada; class Eutardigrada; order Parachela; family Macrobiotidae; genus Paramacrobiotus; species Paramacrobiotus richtersi. Next base: position 836 of record JAQGAU010004589.1, on the reverse strand, counting down.
ACCGGTTTCCTCTCGTTCATACGATTATCAATTTGAGGTCCGATCGGCTTCAATCCAAATAATCCCAAAGCTGGGCGAAGGGAGGCAGCCTCTGACGACTGGTTGCCGTTTGGAGCCTGCTCACTGGAAACTTTATGATAAAACAACAGATAGGCTCTCTGACTCAAAACCGTCTGCCGATTCACAGGATGCACCTGTAAAGAACAGAGCATCTAAGCGCTCTAGTATAGACAATTATATGATGATACAACGCTACTGTAAACAACAAAAACACTTTCATCCGTCATATGTGTAGTTCCTTCGTTCAGTTTCAAGCTTACTTGAGTATCATCCATCCGGTACCACGTATCACCAAGATTCACGAACGCGAAGTAATGACCAGAGTGGCAAGATCCGCCGCTGTGAACAAGGACTGCATAAAGTTTATACATCACATCAATTCCATCTTCGCCCGGGCTCATATACGGCTTCAGATTTAACCGCTCTGAAAACTCAACGGCTTTATCAATCTTGGAGAAAGAACCGATGCCGTTAAAAAGAAAGCGCTTCAACTGGAGGGTAAGAATGTTTGGAGGCTTATGAATGGTAACTTGCTTAGTGGCCGGCGTCATCCTTTTACACCGCTCACACTTGTACAAATTACTAGGCGACGTCAAATGTTCTACGCGGATAAACGCTTTCAGGGCATCCGATAAGTTGCTGACATTCTTTCCAATGTCCAAGGGAATATCCATAAAGGGATCGTACACATTGGAAGGGTGCTTACACTGCGAGCACTGAACTCTGGAGCGATAGAAACCACCGAAAATCCGGCTAGTAATTACTGTCTCCTGACT
>JAQGAU010004588.1:0-11384 GCA_034698045.1 Paramacrobiotus richtersi | reverse complement strand
TTCATGCATTTTGGTTATCGGTTGAACTTTTCTTTTATTCCGAATTTTGTAATGAATAAATAACAGCCAAACACACTGTAACAGGCGGACGACTAGGGGGCGGGGACTTGTCGACTGTATGGACCGTGTTGCTCTTCATACACGCAGAGCTGATTTGGTCTTATCCACATTTCCAACTCACACTTGCTTATCCACACGCGCAGCGCCCGTGCTTTAATGTGACTTAAAAAGCATCATATGCTTCGTCTTCCAGGGCAACGTCATGGTAGAACTCGTCGCAGGCAAAACCGGGAAACAAGGTTGCATTTTTCGAATGCGGAATGGGCAAGACGGCCACATACAAACTGAAGCGAGCTTGGACTGGCCTTCTGCTGCAGTCGTACGTTGCACGGGGAACGACTCGTCTGGTTGTGACCAAATGTCTGTTGTCTGCTTTTGTTTACGTCTGCCCGAATCAAAGGTCAGTACTGACAAAAGAGTATTTAACGTACAAGCGTTGTACAATCGAAATAATGTTTACGGAAAATATACATAGTTATGTTATTGAGTAGAATTCAGCCGTACTTAATAAAAAATTACGCTAGCTACAGGGGCAGGGTCTAAAACCTGGGCATGGCCCCTGCCCATGGGCATGGCCATTGGGCATGGTCACCGAAAAACCTGGGTTGACCAAAGTCTAAAACTTGGTCATGCCGGGATAAAAACTGGCCATGGTCATTCAAACCAAAAATAGTGCGTAATCTTACGTTTTGCACACATGTTGAAAACTACGTGAATACGGCTTATGGGAGTGAGGGAATACAGTAGAATACGACGAGATGCAGCCGGAAGGAGAATTGGCTGCCTGCAGTATGTAGACGGAGCGGAGCGTATAGCGCGCCAAATGACCTTATCGCACACGGCATAGTCTATGTTACATAGGCTATGCACGTATGTCTTATGCTGCTAATGCTGGACTAGAAAGGAACTCGGCAAGCAGATTGACAGGAACAAGACAGGGACATGGTACAGCGCGCAACGTAATAAACTCTATGAATTTATATATATTTTCAATGGCAGCCATTAATTTCCAAGATTAGTGGGACGGCTATTACCAAAGGAAAAATTAAAATGCCATATCATAGAGGTTATTATGAATTTATTATATTGTTACCCGGTAAGGGCGCTCTTCATACATTTTTAGCCTGCAGGCGTTATGTAGCTGCAATCAGCATTCAAGGTTACGATGAAATATTCATAGAACAACTCAAAATACAATAGAAGTAGCTTTTCCTGTTACAAAAATTTAATCACACAAGTCATATCAGTGTAATATGAACGTGTGCGTTAACGATCACAAAGGTGTGTAATATTTTCTACCCCTGCAAGGGCATAATGAACTGCCTGTATGGCTGACCTCAGGAGTTGAAGTTCATCTTCCTGGCTTTCTTCGGTTGATTCGATATCGCTGTCCGAGAGGCCGCCAACTGGTGAAGGAAGGAAAGATAGTCGTTTTCCTGGACGCTTTGCTTGACAGGTTTCTGCTGGAGGTCACATCGTTGTTTGTTTCTGAGTCGGTGACAGATGAAACGGCCAGTAAAGAAAACTTTTTCTGTGGTGTAGACGTTGTGCTGCTGCCGCTGTTATAAGCTCCAAAGTCTCGTTTTAACCTGAAACGTCAGGCTACTGTACAATTTCCCAGTCAACATTCTAACACCACCTAAAACTGCCTACTTCCAGCGAATGGCTTTCGTCTTAGCATTACCATACGCTATAATACACGAGACTGGTGTTATACAATAATTTAAAACAAACTTACAAATGGCTGTGAGGGAGTGGCCGAAATCCGTTCATACATACGCTTTACGGTATGTCATTTCTGGGTTTAGTAGTTTACTGACAGTCTCATACCACTGCCATCGATCGTTCGTAGGGGAAACCAAGCGTTCCTGCGACGGATCAGGACCGAAATCGTAGTGCTCGATCGTACTGTACTCTGCCTGCATAATAATCAACGAAATCCATGACGATCCCATGGTTATTATATGCGATTTACGTGAAACGAATCATATTCTTATGCAACCGAGTCATTACTGCAGTTCCATGCCAAAAAATTGTCCATCGTTATCTTCCATATTATCCTGGGTTTTTGGTTGATCAGACTGTACGGGTCTCATAAATTACGGCGAAAAACGTAGCTCTTCTGATCAGAACTCCATACTTGTAAAACTGCGAAACTTAGGCGCATGGTGTATTGCCTACATAGCGTTACCCGCCACAAACAAACATGTAGTCTGCTTGGTCAGGAAGTAAAACGTTCTTGTTCAGCACTGGAGTATGCACTTTTTTCCTGCCATAGATAAGAGATTTTGTGCTCATACGTGCTACTCTTCTAATTTTCGTCTTTCACGCGCTGGTTAAATCCATGCTTGATACAGATGAATAATTGCTTAGGAATTTCGATGTTTTACACCAGCTCCACCATGCACGTCACTTACTCAACTTCGTTCGCCATAACAGAGTCATGGATATGAACGCTAATGTCGGGACTGATGTAGCGCTGTAGTATTATCTAGTCTGCGAAATGTTTCTGCTCCGCACCCGTTCATCAATGGTTATGGTGCAGTGCATAGTTATCACGATTGTTTAGAACACGCATCAGTCGCAGGCAACCGGAGCCAGCATACCTGCAATGCATAGTCTCATATTATAGAAGCCAGGTTACCACGCACAACGTACTAGCCACTTTTTAAACTGGGAAACGGAAGCGGGTAATGCAGAATGTTTAACAGCAACTTATGTAAGCTGTTTTCTGCTGCATTCGCTTACTGCAATAAGCTTCCACGTTGTGCTCGACTCACCAGGTCTGCGAAACGTAAGATTACGCACTATTTTTGGTTTGAATGACCGTGGCCAGTTTTTATCCCGGCATGACCAAGTTTTAGACTTTGGTCAACCCAGGTTTTTCGGTGACCATGCCCAATGGCCATGCCCATGGGCAGGGGCCATGCCCAGGTTTTAGACCCTGCCAGCTACAGGACGATTCGGCTCTGAATGTGACACCGCAACCTGATTCGCTTAAGAAGACCTGATCTGACTTTTACAGAACGCTGATCCTCATTCACAATTTCATTTATGGATGTGGAACGACAGAAAAAAGATGCCAGTTCTCCTCAACTCCGACTTGGTTGATGGACGCGTGCTGTCGGTCAGCCCCGACAGCAGAAGGATTGTTGCCATTGTCAAGATGGCTGCAGCGGATCATAGTATGCCGGCTTTGTCGATATGGGATACAGTGAGCGAAGGGACTTTGTGGATTATCTGGCTGCCCAGTTCTTACCACCCGTTCTCCGATCTGCAGTGGAATTCGACGAGTGACTGCATTGCATTCACAGCTTGGAGCAAAAGTTTTGATAAAATATTCAGCCGAAAGCGTCTCTTGGTGCTGGAGTTGAGCAAATGTGAACGTGGAATCACCACTGGCATACAACCGAAAAAAATGGTTCGGTGAACCATATCTTCGTTGCACCGTGCCGAGCTTCATCTCGGTTCGCTTGTTTTTTTAAGAACTACCCTACGAGCACAATGTCCAGACCCTAAAACAACTTGACCAGTACACTGAAATGTTAGGATATGTACGTGAGACTATTAAGGATTATAATTGATTTGATTTGGCGTAACTGGGATTCGTATAATTACTGCTCGGGAGTCATAAGCACAAATATTAAGAATGATCCTTGATATTCCATAAAATAAAAAGACCATAGAAAGGTCAGCATAATGAAGGATAACAAGAAACTGGAGCTAGACGAAACTGAAACGAATGTACTACAATCTCCACTTCCTGAGCATTAACGGGCAACTGTTCATTGGCAAAACACAGCATAAGACTCCGTTGTAATTATTGCTCCATTTGTTTCAGTGCACACATGGTCGAAATATGCATTAACAAGATTGCCTTATTGGTAACCATGTTGAGATCGGAAGATGACACCGCATGTTCTACATGAGTATGAAGTGTGTTAGATGTCTTATTTAAACTAAACCGGTCTAAGGAGAAATCAGCGGAGGTTGACGGTGATTCAGAGGTGGCCGGGTTAGTTACTCCACAAGTGACGGTTTCTCTGTCAAACTGTGCGAAACGAGCCCCGATGCCACTGTGGCAAGCTTTCGATTGGCTGATTACAGCAAACACAAGGTTCAAACTTCAGAGCTCGTCTCAAACAAAACATTTATTAACTCCTTTATTTAAACTGTCAAGTAAATAGCATCTTACACCAAGAAACTCGTGAGATATTCGAGAAATTCCATGTTTCCTGTTCACTCATGCATCTGCAAGTCTACATATGGTGGTTGGAGAGGTTATGGATAATCCTTCCGACGGAAGGGGAAACCACTTGTACTGTGTCCATTTATAACAAATGACAACGCATGTCAATTTATACGGAAATGTGAACAGTCAAAGGCCGCCATGACTAAGGATTATACGTGGAGTTGGGGTGGAAAGACATGAATATCGGTATCGGCATGAGATCAGCGGAAGCCGGATACGCCAAGGTAGACGCCAGGTCTGATTTTGATTTACTGCGCTGGGCAGCGTCTACGGAAGGTGGATCGTGCTATCAAAAATCGAGTGATTCGTTGAATATAAGGACCGAATCATACACACAGGAAACGGGAAAATTAGCGAGCTTACGCGAGTCGCATGCTGCCGAATGTGTTCCTCAATACTTGACGGTAGCTTATGCGGTAAAGCAACACCATGCAGTGGACCGTCTTGCGAGCGGTATTGCGCGTAATTCATGATGTCCAGATCTGCTGGTGCTGCTGGCATTTGAACTGATCCAGTGAGATGAGCAGTATGTTGTGGGAAGCCGAAACCATGAAATTCCGGTTGCAGCGGTGGATTGCACGGAATCGAACTCCATGGCTGCTGTGAACTGAGTGGGTGGCCCGGTACTAGAACAGGTGGTAGTCCTCGTACCTGGGCATGCTGATGTGGTGATGTCCTGTGAAAATATGGCGAACTGACGTTTTTCGGCATATACTGCTGCCACTGTGTGCAGTTGTGAAATAAAGTAACAATGCAATTGTTCTCCGATGACGCTAGCGAGCGGCTTTGTTTAAGCACGACTTTCTCTTACCATTGTTTAAGGCAACTCTCGGCCGCAGTTTTTGGCACATTGCCATGTAATAACCGACGATTGAACAGCTCGAATCAGAGGTGTTGTTGTAAAACTTGAGCTGAACTTTGACAGTTAACGTATACATGCCCGCAAAGTACAGAGTATAATATGACGCGAAGTAGTTTTTCTTATTTTGTTCAACGAAAGAGTGTGCTTGTCATTTACAGTAGTAAGACTTACATGCGCACGGTAGTAAGGAGGTGTCTTTCATGTTCCAGCCCCCGAAACAGTCGATCCATTTCCGCCACAAGCTGATCTGCACTCGCAGGCTCTATATTCACTGTAAACAAACGTAAACGTAATGCCTTGGATCTGTTATCAACTAGCGTTTATGAATGACGTTGCGTGCTGTTCTAAAATGCTCATAATTTTTTTCAGCAGCGAGAAGGGTTACACTGTTTTGATATCGCAGTACAACGGTAATATTTGCCATAACTCGCATCCACTGTATGACGTTGTCGTTTCGAAATAGTTGCCTTATGTTCACACCATCACGCCTGTGTAATATCCCGAGAAGCGCTAACATGGGCAGGGTCTAAAACATGGCCCCGGCCTTGGCCGGTGGCCTAGGCCCTTGGCCCAGGCCAACAAAAACCTGGGCAGGCCACCGGCTAAAATCTGGCTACGGCCCCGAAAAATCTGGCCTCACCGATTTAACACCTGTTGCAGTAATAAGGTGATATAATAATAATAATATTCATTATAAACTTCAGATGGGCCTGTAAAAGCACAGCTGCACAAGTGACCGTACATTTCCGATGAATCGTCCCGCAATACGCTGGCGAGTGCTGATGTAATACTCATACAATATAATGCGTTCCTGTTTGACAAGTGCGCTGTCAGCCCGATACGGCCCCGAAAACCTGGCTAAATTAGGCTATAATAAGTGTCATTAAAAGTCGACGGAATTACGTAACAGTCTTTGTTATTTAATTTGTAAGTTGGAACAGAGAGAAGCTTGCAAATCTCTCGTCACCTTCATGTAGACAAAATTAATGCTGTCGAGGCATACAGTGAAAATAGCAGTAGCAAATCCATAAAGACACTGATAAATTTATTTCCGGTTGGAACTGATAAATGTCATCTCGACCATCAGCCTCGTCAGTTACACGTTTCCGCGTAATGTAGTTAAGATGCAAGTCACGCAACTGTACTGAGCCCGGAATGCGTTTTTTCATTGTGCCTATTTCCAGTCTAGAGTGATCGTTGTTTATGCGACTGGGTTCACTAGCAATCAGTCACAATTTGTATGATTCATGGGCCATAATGGCAACAAAGCAAAAAATCCAGACATTCACAGTACTGTGTTTAGCAAAAAGATCAAAACAGACACAGGCATGCAGCCGCGAATGCACTCAACCGATCGTGTATATCTATTATGATTATTGTGGCATATCGAAGTTGTTACTCACGGCTCGGTCAGAAAATGGAAGTGAAATATGACAATCGCACCGGAAGAAAACATATGGTGGTCCACCGCTGCAATAATCGCTTATCTTTGGAGCTCCTTAACGGTCTGTGCATTGCTGCCGGTGGATGGATATGACACAAAATAACTTACATCCTCGAAGTCAAAACAAGCAATGCATGTCGATCAACCAAACCTCTTTTTCTCACGGCTAGTACTTTTGTGGAAACTCGTACATCCGATTATATTAAGGCAGGAGTATGGCGTATACAACGCATGATATTGGATAACGCGTAAAACAAGCAGCACTGCAGCATTATTATCTACCAGCCGGCACAGTTCATTTACTACCAGCTGTAGCTGACTTGGTACCTAGCATTTGGTTTCTCAGTAGGATACAAGCCTCAGTTCCATGGTTACTTTCTCCAGATTATCAGGAACACTCAACAGATAGAATAACCGCTTTCTGCATATAACGTCAATCGATCTCCTGCTGCCGTGCCACAACATTACTCTCGCGTCGATTTATGGTTATTCCAAGTTCACCATGCAGCAACCAAAGGAAAACAGTAACGGCGATTTTCCGCGACTAAGAGAGCCATCTCCAACGGAAAACGTCCGAAGCCAGTGGTAAGGAAGAGATTTTGAAAGGTGTCCTTACCTCGCGTGTTTGGTTCTTTTTCCTTACAACAACTGACAGAACCTTGTCAGCGCTTGTGTTTAATAATATGAAAGCTGTTCAAGTGAAATGTTTTTGCATACTGCAGTCGATCAAGTACGTTATCCGAATTTGTACGAGCTTAATCCAAATCGTGAGATTCTTTCGCTTTAACATTTTTTCTTACTACTTGCGAGAATTATCTCTTAATGCTTCCGATAAACACTGATACAGGTTTTTGCATAGGGCGAAACGAACGTTTGGAGTCTACAACAGTGACAGCAGTACAAATACCACGCCACAAAAGAAATTCTTCGTTGTGACCCTTCGGTCTGAAAGCGAATCAGATTGTGAACAAACGCCGCGCCCAAAATTAGATATCTCCAAACAGGACAGTCGTCAGCGGTTATCTTTCACGAAGGAATTACCTTTCCGCGCATTGCGCGGTGACATTTCCACGGACAGCGACGATGAATCTGCCAGGGACACTTCGGATGATACATTACTAACATTGAGGTAAACACTCCTGAGCGGGCAGATTTTTTACGATTTCAAAAGAAAACAGTCGTAAAATGCAGGCTGCAGTGAACCGACGGTTTTAGAATTAACAATCAACAATTAAATTTATATGGATATACTTTACATTGGGAATCGAATCCACGCTAGACGATCTTAAGACCAGATGTATTACCACTAGGCGAGATAGCAGTACGACTAATACCGATTTATTTAACTGTTTTACGCACTGTTATAGACCGGTCCATCAGTTACTAAAAGCATCCGCAGCCCGTCTAAAGAATACCGTTTCTGATCAGCGTAATTTGTACTACGAACTAATATCTCCTGTGTGGCTTCTACTCAAGCATACCACAAAATATTGTATTTTCTTCATTAAATTTTTGAAGTACGGTGTTGTTCGGTACTTCAAGGTATGGTCGATTCTGCGTCCGCGAGAAAATAGTGGCATTGACTGCGTGCACGTATATTCACGAGTATTCGCTGCTTTCACCGGTTCAGACAACCGTTTTCCACGGGGTGCGGGGTCAAAGAAATTTTTCAAAATATCAAGATAATTTGAAGCAGTTCTATATGGTTTTATCAGACGGATTCAGAATACGGTTTTTAAATCAGAACCATGGGTTCTGAAGGGATAGCGTTCGTCCTTCAAACTACATTCAAACAGCGGAAGTCCGCACAATGATAAGAACTCCACGATGGAAGCTGGCACGGACTTCGTTACTTTCAAATCGAGTTTGTTACCGCAAAGAGAGGTTCGAAAGACAGTCCTGTTAGACCTTCTATCATAGCTATCATAGCTATCATGCGGCCTAAAAGGCTTCCAAAAAGAACTAAGCTAGCGAGTACGTTGACGTGTTCAGAACTCGAATATACGAGTGTATTCACGGAAGGGAAAAGAGATAACGGCTAAGCGGGAAACGACCAGTTCGACACACTTGTTAGGTGGGATGTACAATGTTACTTGGTCGGTTTCATCGGGTTTTGATAAAAGGGAAACTGTCTAAATACACGATGACGATTCCGTAAAACAAACAAAATAACCCCATCCGTGAACACAGTAAAAACCCGCGCCCACAGAGAAGCCCGTGTTTTTCTGTGCATGTAGCTATCATGTTAAAATATTTTTTGTTCTTTTTTTGTTGATTAGCCTGGTTTTGTATCGTTTGCTGCGGTCAAGCAGTGCACAAAGTTGGAATTAAATATAAAATCAAGTCTGCTTAATAAATAATTCTGGGTATTTTATGACAGAAAGAAGATTGGTTTCCAGTCTCACTATTACGCAAACACTGTCAGCTGCAGCAGAGGCTACAAAAAGCTATTGACCACACATGAAGCTGTTCAGCTGCTGCTGTCTGTTGATGCGCTGGACCCCGTTGCTACATCAGTACCGTTTATGCCGCAAGATAACTGCATGTTTGTTGTCGACATAAAGCAGCTAAAGAGCAGAAAGGATATCTTAAGTGACCACCTCGGAAGCTGGACGGCAAACCGTGCAGGAAAAAGATACTGGTTCAAGCGTACTGGATCACCAATCAAATACGTAAAGCCCGGCCATGCAGACGAGGATGAGGTAACCGAAACGACCAAGTACGAATTTCGAAGGACATTGTATCATCATTCAACGCACAAAGATTATTGCAGACTGATTGTCCAATCCGACAACTACGACTACGCCTTGGTATGCGATTAAGCGTTTGTAATAAATTGTAAACGTTACATTTGCATCACACGATACGCGTTACTAGAAAGTAGTTAATAAAAAAAATCTAAAGGTCACGGCGCTTTTTAAGCGTTTTCTGCTAAACCAACGAAACGTTATGACGACTCTCGGTATAATTTCGACGGGTGATCATTTTTTTAGATGCAGTACGCTTTCGAAGATGAATGTCATGAGATTGATCCTCTTCCACACGGAAATCGGCGCAACGGAGACCTACAGTATAGTCGCACATTCGACAGCGCAAAATGTGCTATTAAATCTGCCGACCGAAAGACTGGAATGGATCACCTTAGAAAGCAACGTCAACATCTTGAAGACTTTCAACACCCGGACGAAGTGATACGCGGGGCAAAACAAGTCCGAAATCTTACCCAAAGTCAGCAACTGAAAGAAGATATCTGGGAAATAATCTGCAAGTCTAAACTTGAGAAAGAGCATCCAACTGAATACTTCATCCGTGACATTGTAGTCACTCCTGAACTGGTCGTCTTCTTGGCATCTGAAAGACAGCTGGACGATATGGTCAAGTTTTGCACGAACCCTACAAACTTTTGCGTTTTGGGAGTGGACACTTTATTCAATGCTGGTAATTTTCTTGTCACCGTCATAACATACCGACATCTGTTGCTGAAGTCCGTTCGCAGTTATTCTGGTGTACATCCTGTAATGATCGGTGCTATAATGGTACATTTCTCAAAGTCGGAAGAGCTATACTCGTTCGTGCCCTTCTTGCTCAAGAAACACAGGCCTACATTACGAAATGTGCGTGCCATTGGTTCAGACGAAGATCCGGCTCTGATGAATGCTTTGAAACATGGTTTTCCGGATGCCGCTCACTTTTTGTGTGATCTTCATATGAAGGACACCGTGAAGCGCAAACTACGCGAACTAAACGTGGAGCACAACTCTTCTACGGTTATCGTCAAAGATATTTTCGGAACCTGTGAAGGTGACACTGTAATCGGGGGCCTTATCAACTGTTTCTCCAGTGATTATGACAACGAACTGGAAGGTGTGCTAGATAAATAAGAGTATATGTTAGAAAGCGCTAGAAATTCGCAACTTACTTCCGGAAATATAAGGCGCAACAAATTAAACAATGCGCCCTCTTGGAGAGCAGGATTGCTTCCGGCATGGGACTGAACGTATACACTCAAAATGCCAACGAGTGCTCGAACAACGTTTTGAAACAAGCGCTGAACTACGAAAAGGTAACGGCTAATGAATTCATCGAGGTCGCAAGAGACGTATGTACCAAACAGGAGTGAGAGGTTGAGTTAGCCGGAATGTCAAGAAGTGAACGATGGTTTCTTTTGGAAGAGTACAAACATTTGCGCATTCGTGATCCAGACCTATACAACACTGCAGTAAATCCAACTTCCAGTGATCGAGCCAAGACCATAAGCAGCATTCATCGCGCAAAACTGAAGCCTAAGTTAAACTCGACTACTGCAGCTGTCGGTGAAGTCGATACTAGGTAACATATTTTATCGAATATACAGTATCATCAAAATGAAAAAACCGATAAAGAAGCAACAATGAGTTTATCTGAGTTTTACCTTGCAAACAAAAGGCCGATGTCGCACTGTACTTACTGTAGTACTGCATTGTAGTTCGACGATCTCTATAATACACATATCCACAACCTAGTTTAGCAACCGACTTTGTGTTAAAATGTTTTTCTAACGGCATGAGAATTATTGCATGCTTACTAAATTTTGCAGGAAACCGTCCAGTGCTCCATCAACCGAGAACGACACAGCTGTCTGCGACTTTGTATCTGATCTACTGCCAGCGTTCAAAGGGTTAACCAGTGACTTTCAAACCGCTTTGATAACAAAAACGCTGAACATTTTACGGAATGGAGAAAAGCTTATCTCGACCTTTCCCGGTAAACCGGCCGATTCCGCTGCC
>JAQGAU010004587.1:0-11387 GCA_034698045.1 Paramacrobiotus richtersi | reverse complement strand
GGGTGGCAGACCGACTACTACCACCTCGCGATTGGCTCGAGGGGGATGGTTGCCCGTGATGCCATGTCCAACATCGAGAGAATGGCCGCCACTGTCCGGCAACTTTCAAAACCGATCCGAACGAAAAGCCTACTTAAAAATATTGCCGTTATTGCTCTGAACTGTAGTTACGTAATTTTTTTAAATAAATCTTGTAAAGAGTGGAGCGTTCCAGGCCCCAACCAATTGTTTAAGAGTAACATACAGTGATGCTGTTTCCCCTGCCGGTCGACCTCAGCACGGTCGTTAACGATGCTGTTATTGTGACCATCTAATGAATTACGCCCATTTGTATTGTTCCGATGATACTGGTGTTTATTGATGATTGTTTCCGTTACAAATTACCTTTATTGCGTTGTTACGATAGCATTTATTATGTATAGTTGTAAATGAATTATTTTGTACAGTTGGTACAGAGGTTTGGACTGGTCTGACTGGAATAGGCGGTACATTAGGCGGTATCCCGGCTTTCCATTTTTTCCCACTTTAAGCAAAAATAACTGAAAACTCGTTTGTTTTTCTTTTGGAAATTAGTTCGGTTGTATCATAATGGTGGGTTTTTGGTTTTATGCCGGGATACAGTGCTTACAAGTAACTTTAACATCAACACTAATATGTGTATCTGTATATTATTTGTATATCTATTTTTTTTGCCAACCAGTCCATTCTTTGTATCGACTATAGGACAAATAATCGATTTTATGCATTGCTATTCAAGCCTACGTGCTTGCGTGAACATAGGGACAAAACGCAATAAAGGCTGTATTTTTTTGAACATACGGAATAGTGATCACACAATTGCGCGCAGAATAACAGGCAACTTTCGATGGAATAATTTAACAGAAAATTGAAATAGATAAATAATTCAACTGAAATAATTAACACGAAACATTTTGTACGGGCTACTAGAAAAATTAATGGGCTGCGGGTGTTTATGGGAATGTGTAATCTAACCGTAATGTAAACCGTGTACATAAGTTCATAATTTTAAAGCAAAGTTTATAACGGAAAGCTAGAAGAATTACCTGTACAATACAGAAACGTGAACCAATCAGGCAAAAATTTAAAACTTTAAACCGAACTGAAAGAAGATGTGGCGTAGCAACGCCCTTGCTGTATGATGTAGAATGCATATGTGATATGCATCAGTGTATGTTGTGGTTCTTCCCGAGCGGCCGTATTAAAGTGAATACGTGACAACTTGGCGTGAAGGTGAGCACAGTCGCTCTTTTATAACTGCGGTGGTATTTCGTGCTCGTCACAACCCTAGCAATGGCGACCACAAATCCTGCGGTGGAGAAAGGAGGACTATGCAAGTTTGAGCTCTCTCAAGCTTCCCGAAGAAACCCAGGCCCGAGGCACGAGGCGAGGAGTGAAAGGGGAGGGAGATGCAGCGAGAACGACCGAACGCGAGCAAGCCGTGTTGAACTGCCAAGAGGGCGTGGAGACATTGGTGAATCGCCAAGTGGGCGTGGAAACCGTGGAGAATTGCCAAGTGGGCGTGGCCGAAGGGCGACTGACGATGGGCGAGGTGGCAATCGTCAAGATGATAAACAGGGACGTGGTGGCTTCCGCAATCGTGCTTGTGGGGAGGACAGCCGTGCAGGAGACTCAGTGGAGCGCTGGCGCTGGGACTGCGAGGAATTGCCCGCGAATGGATCCCGATCCGCTCTAACCGTGACAAAGGGGACAGTATGGGATCCGGGTGGAATCTTGCCCGTGGTGTGCTGTGCCGGACTGCCTGTGCTGAGCTGTGGTATTGTACCCGTGCGGATCCGGACTTGGGTGTGCCCGTGGACTGTGGTGAAGTCGCCGGTGATATTAAAGGTCCCTGACCACAGCATGATATGCGGACATCTCCCACGCTGACGTGGATGTGAACGATGACGGGGAGGAGCGCGAGACCATGGGCGCTGATGCATCATTTGGAGGCGATGAGCGGGGAAACGGTGTCGAAAGCGAAAGCGCCGGAAATGGACGCGACGCAAGTGACCTGAACTTCATCCAGAGAATGCAGTGCACCTGCCAATGGAACGAACCTGAACTGAATGCTGTTTAGTGTTTAGCGAACATCGAATGTGTTTCACATGTTAATCGCTTGTTTGTGAGTGGGTTCCCCACTTGGGGGAGGTGTGGCGTAGCAACGCCCTTGCTGTATGATGTAGAATGCATATGTGATATGCATCAGTGTATGTTGTGGTTCTTCCCGAGCGGCCGTATTAAAGTGAATACGTGACAGAAGATAAGCTTATTAATTTATTTTTATTGTTTTTCGGTGCATAAACCACTGACCTGTCGGAGCTGCGTGATAACGGTGATGCGAATGCTGCCCATCTGACCTCGCAACCTTCTAACTGTTTCACGAAGCCCGCCTGCGATACAATGCGGAACGTTTAGGAAAATGCATAAGGAAAAATGGGCAACAGTGAGAAATTCTGCGAAAAAATGGTTCAGATTCAGTCACAATGCGTACGAAGTATGCGTCGGTAGTGAGAAGCTGGAATGGCACATGAAATTCCCTGCATTAACTATAATTAGGAAAACGTCTCGCACGCTTTGCTAATAATAATACCTATGCGGATGCTGATTATGCAGGAAAATCGCAGCAAAATTTCAACAAACAGTAATTTTAGATTCATGACTAAAATTCGGGAAAATGGGTATTTGTTTTCGATGAGAGCTATTTTGTATGAATTAACAAATTTAACAATGACTTGTGGTGCCGGTGTTGCTCGATCGTTTTTGCCGGCTAGTGTGACGTATCGTGTTCGGAAATGTTCGGAGGCTACAAAAGTGATGACTCAGTGGCTGACTCACGTTACGCTCACTTGTCATGTAGACAAACCCGTGTGTAGGTTTTGCTGGTTTGGAATAGTTCCAGTTAGCTTTCATCATATCGCGTGTGTCGTTAGACTCGCTGTACTGAACAAATGTTTTCGATAAAATATCACTAAATATTTTTATCGCTGATAAGGGTGGACGTGTTTTCTTTAAGCTTTGATGCACATGGGTGAAGCTTCGAACAGGAAAGACCGAAATTTTATTTTCATGTGATTTGAACCATTTCCTTTCCGAAATTGATCTGGTTTTGTTTTTCACGGAGTAATCTGTAATTATCATCTGTAAAGTGCGCGAATGGCGTCTGTATCGGAATCCCCGGAAATCTTGGCCGAAGCGCTGCTCCAAGCCAAGAAACGCGTCAAGGAACTGAGTGACAGCACCAGCGCCCAGCTGCAAATCAACGTCACCGATCCTCCGATCCGCTACTTTATTTCCGGGAAGACGCTGTATGAGACCGCGAAATACGAAGCGGCACATAAGCAGTATGAGAAAGCTTATGTGCTCATCCTGCGCTACCTTGAGTAAGATTAAACTGGCTTTCAGATGGAATTGTGGGAATTTTTGAACGTTGTTGTTGATTCTGCAGGTTATTTCTTAATCGTCTTCCCCGTCATCCCAAATTTAAAGATATCAAAGCAGACATTATTGCCGAAAATAGAAAGGTAAGCACTTTATTGGGAAACATTTTCCGGACATAAATGACAGGTTTTTTGCACTGGGGAAAATTATAATGAGAAAATTTTGCAGACAAATTAATTTCACTGTTTAATAAATAGTAATATGGAGTGCCGAAGCCAGTCGTGAGGGAATTTTCGGAATAGCATAAAAAAACTATAGAAAACAGCTGAAACACATGATATTTGTTCTAGTTTGTTCCCTTGGAAAAACAGTAAATAGAATTAATATTAATTAGCTCTTTGCACCAGAATTTGCAGAGACGAGCGACTTGCAAGTTCCATTATAGCGTTAGAAAACTGTGTTGAATTTACTCGGCGAGATTGCATTTTGTACGCTTGCTGGACGTTACGACTAGCTACGTATCGTATACGTACGTCCAGCTGGGCCTGGACGGTCCAGGCACCAGATTTAGTCTGATTTCAAGTGTCGCGCACTGGGGGAAAATCAGTAAAATCCGCCGTTCAAAGCTGACAAAATCATTTTATGGTCATTATTTTGAAGTTTCCATAAAACTTGTTTTATCTCTGGTTAATTAAATTATTTCCTGATTTATGAGTACCACTTGAA
The DNA here is from genome assembly GCA_034698045.1 of Paramacrobiotus richtersi. Taxonomy (NCBI): domain Eukaryota; kingdom Metazoa; phylum Tardigrada; class Eutardigrada; order Parachela; family Macrobiotidae; genus Paramacrobiotus; species Paramacrobiotus richtersi. The sequence continues at coordinate 7,262 of JAQGAU010004587.1, read as the reverse complement.
CAAGACTGTTCAATCGCATTATCCGGCCTTTTGATGCCAGAATCATCGTAATAACGATGATTCTGCAATCTGCATCAAAAGGTCGGATAATGGCTAAATCGTTGATTTCCACATGGTTAGACTTGGAAGCCCGCTGTCCAGCTGGGTGAGGATCTCAAGGCTAAATGCATTGCCAAGATCCAGGAGGAGATTGTTGAGGAGATGGGACGGAAAGCGTACCTGCTCAACAAGTACGGTCGCTCCACGGAGCGGCGTCCTTCCGGGCAGGACGTGGGCGATGTCATTCAGCAGATTTCGAATTTCAATTCCACACTGCCCTCGGCACCGCTGGACGACGGGCAGGAGCAGGATGTCAAGTGGCCGCGCGGGAGTGATTACTCGGAGAATGAGGAAGAGGATGATGGAGGAGTGACCATTGATTGGCTCAGGTAGGCATGAAAACCACACTGATGCGGTGTAAATTATTTTGTATATTCCATTATATTGAAAGTTATTGTTTTTTAAAATCCGCTGTTTTTTTACACATTTTTGGAAATTTTACACAATTTTTGGAGTTTTAGTTGGAATGTTTTGCCATTATTTTTGGATGATTTCTTCATGTTCTTTGTTTTAAATTTTCTTTCACTTCTGGTTAGACAAATTTTTTTAATAATCTTGTGCATGACGAGTAGGAACTGCACTGATTCTAGATTATACTCCGATTTTAGAAAAATTAAATTCTGAATTTTCCTAATGATATTTATCTGGTACGGATGATCAGCTGGTATTTATGCGAATTCTTGTCGCGTTTACATTCTTGTTCTTGTTGGAGTTTTGCATTTTGATGTCAAATCGATTTTGCATTTCTTCAGTATGGAATGTGGATTGTCGGGCATAATTTTTGAAAATCTTCATACTGCTCCTGATTGTGAATTTCGGATTTTTGACGGACTAGAATTCTCGCTAGAATAAAACTGGTAAATTAAGAATGTATTTTTGTACAAATCCGAAGTATTTCCGACTTAAAGGCGTGTTTTTGTGGTCTTATCTGTACCGTAATTTACTTTTTTTATTAAATAATTTATTTAATTTTACAGTCAAACCAATAAACTCTCCCCGGAAGAGGTGCTGGCGAAATATCCTCCGCCCCACGTTCTCCGGCATCTGAAGCCGCACCTCTTACCACCCGGCCCCAAGCCTCCGCCCCGCCCCTCCAAACTGCCCATTGAGCGGCAGTTTCCTCTTCCGAGTCCGGCGGGCATTCTACGGCCGGTGCATATTGCGGGTGATCTCGTGGAGAGGTTTATCGCGGCGTCCAGGGAGAATACGGAGAAGAAGAATATTGAAACATGTGGCAACTTGTGGGGGATGCGGGTAGGTGGTTGTTTGTGATGGAACAGTGAATAAAATGATAAAATAATCAGAATGAATTAGTTCAATCAGTCAGCTGATTTATTTAAACGATTTGTAAGTTTACCGAATTATTTGGATTTGTTTGCGTAAACTGCAACTGAGTTTTATGGTGCATTAAGTAATTTAATGTTTTATACAATTTTAATTTTATCTTCTATATGTACTCTTGTTCATGCTGCTGTCATTTGTGTAACTACAGGATGACGAAAAAGGGGATTATATTGTGACGCATCTTCTCATTCCCAAGCAGAAGGGCACCGATTCTTATTGTGAAGAGTAAGTCGGTTTGCATGCAAAAAATATTAAAAAATGATCGGACACGAGCTGACATAATGTGGTTTGATTTGGTAATGGCAAAACGATTTTTATATTAATTTTGTTGTTTTCAGTATGGATGATATGTCAGAGGCTGCCCAATTTGCCATTTCACGGAATCTCATTCAGTTGGGCTGGATTCATGTAAGCTCATGATAAGCCATACAAACTAACAAAAAGCGATAAACAGAACGATATCTAATAAATAAGTAATAATGCAGTTTTGTATTAAAACATATTAACGGAACTTGCAAATAGAACTTGAAACGTATGAAAATTTGAAAAATGAAGCGGTAAATTTGAAAAATACTGTAAAGAACGCGCCACTCAAAGATGAATTAATCCTTTCAGCAGAAAATTCGGACTATTTAATCGGACTTTTCTGGTTTTATGCAGACTCACCCAACACAGACGGCATTTTTGTCCAGCGTGGATCTGCATATGCAGTGGGGCTACCAGGCCATGCTACCGGAAGCCATAGCCATTGTTGTTGCCCCAGCGTACGATGATGTCGCCTTCTTCCGGCTGAATGATTTCGGCATGCAGTACATTGCCAATTGTGGACACGGCACCAATTTCCATAGTCATAATACGACAGAAATTCTATTCCAGGTATGTATAATCTAGTCTGTAGATTAGTTATCCGAGTCTCGATTTAAGTGTTTCTTTTAATTCTGCATTTTTTAAGTAAGATTGTGTTTTAAACTCCAGCTTTATAACTTTTTTTGAGTGTTTTTTATTTAATCGGTTGCGGTTTTGTCTTCAGAATGCAGTTTTTGTTCGCTTTATAGAAGTTTTCAAGCTGACTGTTTTCATGATTAATTTCCGCTGTATAAAAATTCACCAATTTTATTAGTCATTTCTACCATTGGTTGCAACACAGTCTGGTTGTTGTTTTCTGTCAGAGTGATTTTTTAACGGATTCAAAAAATGTTACAGTATTTCGCAAAGGACGTACAGTTTAAATGCCACCTACTTTCCGCTGATTCAATTACTTTATGTTGATATTGATTTTTTTTGCAGCGTACGGATAATGTGATGGTCAACGGTACAATCTCGGTGGAAATGAAAGATTTTCGGTTTTCTTGATCCGGGTGAATCGGACCAGCATGAAGGTGTTATTGACAGCGTACAGTTTAAATTATATTATACTAATGACTAATGAGAATTGATTATGGATTTCTTTTGTTACATGTTTTGATATGCAGGCAGTTTGTACGCAGTGGCTTTGGTTGTTTTTGTGCGTATCGTTGATTTACTGTACCTCATTGTTCTCTTGCATGATTAATTTTTATGTCTTCCGTTGTTTTTGAAAGATGAAGTTTATGCAGCAGAAATGAAATTTCGCAGAATGCGACAGTTTGTGAGATTCAACAGTGGATATGTTGTGCGGTATAAATAAGTACAGAATTTCAATTTTTTTATAAGAGGAAATTGTTTTCACAATTTCTATACTTTTTATAATTTTCACAATTTAATTTTTTATTTGTCTGCTCGTTAATGAGTGTGTTGTTATTTCTGGCCAACAGTATTTCCTGATTTGTACGGTAATAAAAACACAACGAAATTGTAGTTCTCAACCTTATCAGAATTTTATTTAAACCAGCAAATTCGTTACAGCAATGTCTAAACTAGCCACAAAAAAAGACCATTCAAAATTCCCAACTGGCACAATGCAATACTCGAGCAACCAGTTTCTGTCCTTAAAGCATCACGTGTAAAATTTAGAAACTATGTACACGATCAGAATCTTTCTTCCAAAAAAACCATCCAATTCACATGTCATGAAAGCGGGCGGTGACATATATAAACGAGAAAAACCGCCCTGAGATCCAAAAAAAAAACGTAAAAACACTGTGGTGCCAATAGAAGACTTCATTTCCCTCCATTACCAGACTGCGAGGTACTGGCCACGCCCAGATTGCTTTTCTGCTGGCTAAAGAAATACTGATCGCTCGAATAGTTGCGGAGGTACGACGGCGAACCAACCAGACTGGTGCTGCGCATGGAATGATTGTGCTGTCGCTGCTCATCGATAAACTGGTTAACTTTGGCCAAACCCTCCTTCTGCTGCTGGCGCTGCTCCGGTGTGGGCTGGAGCAACTTGAACTGAAAGTTGGGCGGCACACCGGTGGGCATCTTAAAGGGCAGCTTGGGTTTGGGAGAGAAAGAAAAGCCAGGTGGACGCAGTTGCTACAATTAACACATTCATCAATTTGTATTAATTTGTATTGTATTAATCAATTGGTATTAATTGTATTCGTATTAATTAATTATCTGCATTGGTATTAATCAATTTGTATTGTACTGGTCAAGCAACTCTGTAAATTTTCGCGTTAATATCTGCTTGTTTTCTGTCATCGAAAGCTTTATTTTACCACAATAAAGCACATTTTTTACAATTTACTTCAATAAACAATTTTTTTATAAATATTCTACACAAGGCTGTTTTTAAACCCAGTTCGAATTATTTATCACCATAACTTACGCTGACAAAGGAATTGACGTTAGTGAATCCGGCTCCGCCGATAGTGTTCCGCTTCGAAGTAGTCGGCTGGCGATTGTTCAAGGCACTCAGGACTGGACGAGCAACTTTGACCTTTTCCCCAGGATCTTCCTTTGTAATGGCTAAAACACAGCAACACGTCAGCTAGTCACAGCTCATTTCATACATATTTTGATCGTTAAATAAACATTTAAAGCAATTAAACGTCGCATAATCTGAACTAACCAAATGAGACAGAATCGAATGAGCAAAACTTAGATTATAACTAAATAAACATATATAAATAACGAACAGAATCTTACATAAGGTAAAAGTGTAATAATCCACAAAAATTGATCGCACTTACAATAGATCAAACTGTAATAAGTAAAAGCTGATCGAACTTACCGGGTGCAAAACGAACATGCTTGTTGGCCGCAGCCGCATTCTTCTCCGCGCTATTGACCCATTCTTTCCGCTTCTTCAGGTTGGTCAGAGCCGGCAGTGCCAGCGGCTGCTCCTGAACCACGACATTGTCAATCGCATTTCCACTAGGAATGTTATCGGTTTGCGTCCACACATTCACCGCACCCACCACCGCCTGCACCTCACTATCAATCGTGACCTTCATCGGAAAAGCCGGCAGATTCTGCGAACTTTCCCAGTCCATCAGATTGGCATTCCCGAAAGTGCCGCGTTGAGAAACGTTCAAGGAAGCATCCAGTAACAGCGTCGTCGGTAAAGAAATATCCAGTAGGCCATACTTGGAGTTCTCATTCTGCAGACCAGTGTGCATATCCCTAATCTTCCCGTTGAAACTACCCAGCAAATCCTCCATCTCGTTGTCTTTGGCCAACACCACGTTCCGTGCACTGCTCACCTCCTCGCTCAAATCAGCGTTCTTCGCGTCCAGAGCTTTGACTTGTCGTTCCAGGGAGGTCTTTTCCCCAATCAATCCCCGCACCTGCTTTTCCAGTTGTTCGTTTTCCTCGATGGTGGCGGCGAACGCTTCCTCGATTTTGTCGTAGCTGTCCTTCAGATCCTGGTATTTTCTCGGAAGGGGTACGTCGTCTTCGTCAAAATCCAGATTCACCACGGTGACTTCATTGCGCTTAGCATTCAGTTGGTCTTGCAGGTCTTTGATGATCTTGGACTGCTGGTCAACAGTTCGACGCCACTCCTTCTCTTTGTGGTCCATTTCCTACACAGAAACAGCGAATAGTTATTCATAATGAATACGATCAAAAAGGTGAAAAACAGGATTATTTCACAATCAGTTTCGTAGTTCTAATGCAATACGTAAACCTCGATTCAATAAGTGAACTGGAATAGTAATTCAAAAATTACAAAATGTGGAACAGTAAAGAATAAAAATATAACAAACAGGAATAAAAATATAAAATAGGAAATAATAGGAATAAAAATATAACATCAACAAAATGAATTTCCAGATAAAGAAAGTATAAAAACAGTAGGAAAAAATTATAATTGACACTAAATCAACATTACCCAGATCAGATCCTCGGCACTGACCGCTCGCTCCAGGGCGCGATCACGTTCCCTTTCCGCCGACAGGAATCGGACCCTCGCGTCGATAAGTTCCTGGTTGGACAGAGCGGCTTCCAGCTGGCAGTTCAGCGATTCCAACTCCTCACACAGCACTTCATTGACCAGAAAATCAATACTGGAATTCGGTTGACTATCAGCGGGAGAGGGAGATGGGACCAGTTTGACGAATCGACGGGGCGGTGATCCATAAATCAACGAAAGTTCCGTCTGCGCAGGGGTCAACGGCGGGTCATCGGTCTGCGTGGCGATCTCTCGGCGAATCTACAAATCACCAGATTCATCATTAAAAAGATATCAATCTAACCGATTTTTTAACAAATACACCAATCAATTTTTATTATGTACGGCTAATCCTGATACTGCATTGATTTATCGTGAGATAAACCAAAACTACACGAAAAGCAACACAGAAAGTTTTCTTTCACCGCTTTGAAAAAATCTAGTTGAAAAACAAGCAATTAAACAAATAACAATCTGCTTTTATACAATTGAAAATAACATAAGATTTTTAGCTAACGGAGCAAAAAAGTACGGCGATCGGGTTTGCTCACCAGCACACCGAAATCCAATCCCATGTAGAATTTATCCATTTCCGTGGAGCCATCCTGCAGAGCAGAACTTTATGTATATTCACATACAATGCAAATCAAAACTACTGTTTCCTTCCGAATCAGGAAGTAAAAAACCAACAAAAAATCAGGCAACAGTGAGAGCACCGTTTTACCTTGTTAATCCCAGTTCCGGTAGTTTTAGCACCATCCGTACCGTCACAAGCTGGATCAGTTTGAATACCAACACCAATCACATCACGAACCTGCAGCGAGAAGGTTGAATGTAAAAGCATTAGGAAGTTACAATGACAAGGATTTTTCACTGTTAAAGTAATCAGGAAATTTTCGTCGTACCACAGAAACCTCGCTGTCAGTCTGAACGGCAATTGACTCGCGACCCTAAAATGCCAGAAAAATAACGCTGAATGCAAGGAAACTGACGAGTCGATGACCTTCGTTGTTTACCAAAATACACCCAGGAAAACGAAAAGATGCAACTTACTAAAGGCAATTTGTTGGGGTTTTTCAACGGTACAGTAGGTTCTTTATCCGTTTGAATGGCTACTTCCTTCTACAAGATGAAACTGGTTAAATACTTTCAAGGAAACAGACCGAAACAGATCTGTTATCAGCAAATGTCATCTGTAATGCCACACACATTCAGAATCAACAGGGAAGTTTGCGCCGTTCAAACTCTCGCCTGCAACATTCCGTAAAAACCTTACCGCGATCGGTGATTCTTGTTCATTCTCTACAGTAATCCAGAACCCGTTCTTCCCTCGCTTTATGTTCATGTGGTGCACGAGATCCAGAATGAACGCCAGATCCAAAATGCAGATCAGGCCGCTGACATCACGAAGCAAGAGGAGCTTGATGATCAGCCAGGTGTGGAACACTATCAACGCCGAGTACCGCTTTTTCCAGAGAAACTGCAGAAAGGTTTCTACCTC
>JAQGAU010004586.1:0-11387 GCA_034698045.1 Paramacrobiotus richtersi | reverse complement strand
CTTTTACGATTCATTGTTCAGGCTGCGCTTCCATCTTGGATCGATCTTTGGATTTCCCGCCAATTAACGGTGTTCTCTCTAAAGAACTGCTGGCTGAGATCTTCAGTTTCCTGGACGGTACGGTGCAGGCCAAGCTGCGCGGGGTTTGCAGCGGATGGAATTGCATTTTGAACTCGGCTGCTGTTGTTGGCGTTCTCCGCTTGCCGGAGCAGAAAGACAGTCTCATTCCCGGTGTTTGTCTGCTCAAACGCTGGACTGTCCAGGCCAAGATCATCGTCAATACCGGTTTGGAAAGCCGGCGCAACCGCTGGAAGGAGAAAACGTCTTACGATTCCCTGATGTGCACTGGGAACCTGTTTTGGTCAGTTAAGCAGGTACTGATGCTTTTCAGTTTTGGACAACTTCAAGTAGGTTTGGATAGGAAGTTTGTACGCTTGTATAAATACACAGTTAGGTTCTGCTTGAAACGGTACTGAGGTGTAGCTACATGTTGTAATTACAACCCAAGATACTGAAAAAACCTGCTGTGAACTAGTGAAGTGTCAGTTTCAGCCTGCAATAACCGTAATCGGTAGCTTACCTCTTCAGGAGCATCACCTGCCCCGTCTGGAGAAGTTAATGCTGGCCAACATTTCTTGGGAGTGGTCCGCCCCGACTCTCGCAGCCGACCATTTTCTCAACTTCGTCAGTCACCTGTGTGAGGAATTGAATTTGTTCGCGTCTGCCAGCCAGAGTCTGGTGCTGAAGGATGTCACCGTGGCGCTGTCGGGATTTTAGTGAGGTACTAAACCATGTGACTAAAATTCAAAATCTTTTTTTTCATTATTTTGTTCACATGGGATTGCTCGCCGCCACGTGGCGATTCGAGTGGTATATAAATTCACTAGGTTCATATATACGTTCAGAAAGTTCCGCGCTAATGGTCATGATTTGGCATGTTTTTGTGTTCAAAGTGAATTTTCTCGAAATTTCTTGCGTATAAGCCCGGTTTCACTGTTCTATGACCTTTTCGGGCGTCAGAAGTTGTTCCAGATGGTCCTGGTGCTACTGAGTTTACTATCGTTATCCCTCACTATTTGTATCTGTATAAATATTAGAGACCTAATATATAAATATTAGAGACCTAACTGACCTAACTGATAAATATTACTGACCTAACTGACTTAACTGACCTAACTAACTGACATAATAACTGACATAATTATTATTATTATTATGCTGTAAAGGTGACCGCAAGTTCCACAATTAATTAGGCATGTAATCAGCGAATACCTAATTAGCGATTAAAGGTATCATCAGTAGTCCTCATAAACGAAAATTATTTCAGTTTTTTTAGTTATCGATAACGTAATCAGACGGATTGTGGGCGGGGACATGTCGACAGTATGAACCGCTTTGCTCTTCATACACGGAGAGCTTAGCTACGCCAAGCCGATCTATTCAAGCCACCAAACGGATAGCGCCTTCGCTCTAATGATTTAGCTTAGCAGTTTAATTATTTCCAGTAACACAAACTTCGAAGAACAGTTTATATTGCAGCAGGTGCACCAATTATCTAGGCACCGCACACGGCGGAGTTAAAATTGTCCATAATGCCAAGTTTCTGGATTACCTTATAGCACAAAGATGTAAAAGATTCCTGTTTAGCCATGTAATAATGTGCATGCCGTCCGCTACATGCCCTTTCCCCTCTTGGCGCAGTACCTGCACTTCCAGTTTTCGTATCTGCTTAGCGATCTTTTCTTAGACACGAATGAAACGCATGCGCACGAAAAATGAAATCCATATCCGCAGGTCACACAGCGGACCCAGTTTTTATGCTTTTCGACCGCTCGCAGAGATCCCCCGCACGTCGGCAGTGCGCATGTGTCGATTTTCCTCTCTTCCCTCAGTTCAGCGTAGGCATCACGAAGTGCTAGGACTGCTATGTTTGCATCCGCGTAGCACTTCGAAGTTTTCCCAGGCGTTGCCAGAACCTGGAGAATTCGCAGAATATTTATTAATGCAGTTACTGCAAAATTTGTGCAACAAATAAACTAGGCTAGGTGTTCGAACACAACTTCGTGCAGCACAAAGCAAGTTTCATCGCAAGGCAGCGATGCACAGCTTTTGAATTGCAACGGCCTGAATTTAAATTGAAAATCTTAATTAAAAAAGCAACCCTAACACTTATTCAGGGCAACGAACTGCACAGGAACTGGATCCGTTGCTCGAACTGTGCGTAACTAACACTTATGTCACGCCGGCGGCTAGCCGAAGCGAAAAAATCTTGATCATTCGCAATGACTCGCTGTGGCCTAGTGGCTCACTGCACGCGCTCAGACGCAGCTGACAGGTGTTCGATTCCCCTCAAGAGCGAGATTTTTGCGAATGATCCTCTGGCGAAGTGCTCGTTGTGACACTTGCGGCAGTTTTCTCATTGCCTCGCGAAAAACAATGGGCAGCTGCATAAAAACCTACGTTCCCATTACGAACCAAAGTGTACTTCGCATGTTGCACCAGATCATTCCTGACAAAAGATCTAGCTTGTTTTTCTTGCAGCTCACGTCGTCCCGAGTGAGAAGATGTTTATCTCTCGCGATGTTTTTTTCTGGACTTATTTAATCACACGGGTGATATACCATTTGGTTTATCCATAAATTCATATATAATTTAAAGATGTCGATCGACACAGCTGCATATCCGTCATTTAGTATGAGAATTAAATTCGGCTATATTATATCTTAGGGTTACAGTTTATTTTGTTAGACTGCCTGACAGAGTAAACAATCCTCTGCAAAATAAGCTACTACACTCTTTTATACGATGCGATGCATGTCGCCTGAATCAGACTTGTTTTTCGGTATGGTGCAAACCTCAAAATAATCAGCGACAAAACCAGTTTCATGGAGCATTTGGCTGTTTACAGCACAGCGTCCGACCTCGGCTTGGTCCGCTTGCTGCCTGTTTCCAGCCTTTTTTGGCAAAAAAAGAGGAATGGCTTGCCATTTCGCGGCAAGCTGACAATGAGCGCATGGTGAGCCAGACATTAGCGTGCGGTTAGCCGATATTAGGCATCGGCTGACCATCGCTATGGTCAGCTGAAGAACACAACCGGTGAGAGGCCAACGGCTATGACAGTCCGCTTGTCTGGCCTCTCTACACAGAAGGGATCTCCTTTGAAAAATCTTCCATGCTTCCCCAGTGCTGATTTCGAGGATGCCGCCTTTCGCGTAACATCTGGCCTCACCGACTTCGTCGGAAGTGCTGCGGTTTTTTTAATAACTATCATTGTCGACCTCTTTTCCTGGAAACATCCGCCGGATGCTTAACGGACTTTACTTAAGGATTTGCAACCTCTCACCTTTCCATCCTGTACAGCTTTCTCTGTGACTGGTCTTTGAGATGTGGAGTGCGGTCTCGCAACCGGAGAATTGAGTTCTACCGGCACAACTTTCGACTTTTCGTCAGCTTTCCCAACTGCTGGTATCTTTGGCTACGACAACATTCACTCAGCCACATCACTAGCGACCGCTGTTGCAAAAAAATTGGTACATGTGACTATAAGATACGCAATAGTTTTTACCTTTCCGTCGCTTGAGTTATTCTGAATTTGGTGTTTTGGTGGTTTCTGCGTAGCTTTCTTCGGCCTGTACATCGCCACCCGATGGGCTTTCTGGGGCTTCCTGGTTACCGGCGAACACGCTTTCTTCAGCATCTTCAAAACATGTCAAAACGAAATGCTTTCTCCTTGTCAATTTTGTTTTGTCAACAACAATAAATGTAGTTGCATTTACTGATAAATTACCATAATAATTGCATTCTACGCTACAATAATATTAGGTCGTATACGGTCCAAGAGCCGCCGACAGCCGCCAGCCACTGGAAATTACCTCATGTTCGTCGAAATCATCATCGCTTGATGATTCAGGAAGTGGTTTTTTTTTAGCTGGTCGGGGTTGATTCTGAATGGATTTCCTTGCGACGCTTAATGGTGTGCTTTCAGGCATCATCGTCGCTGCCGGTTTCTTTATATGAAAAATGAAATCCAGTTAATACCGGTCAAAGTCAGGGCAGACTGACGAATTGAAATACAATTAAGGTTGAGGTAGGCTAAGTTTCAACAAGCAGTTAATGAATGAATAATTTTCAATTAATTTTATTATCAAATTCCCAGTTGACTTTAAGGGCGCCCCTTTTCGACTAGAAGTCAGCGTCATAGTGTGCGTTGAAAATGCAGTGGCTTTCGAGTTGTTCAGATTGTTATTGTCTCTGGCTAAACCAATCCACCGCGTGCTGGATCCACAATGTGGCTACGGTTTTACCTCTTGGTGCTCCATAACATCAGCAGTTCTGGCTGTCGTGCTGGTTGCGGATTTCGGTCTCGCAGTGTGAACAGCATCCTCTGCCAGTACCGCTTTCGGCTTTCTTGTAGATCCCGCGATAGGCACTGCGTTTGGCTACAACCAAATTCACAACACCACATGACTAATTACACAAAGCGGTATTTCTCACGTTCTTGCCTTTTGAACTTTCAAATTTACTGGAAGATACCTAAGCCGGTCTTCTAATTGGAGCACTAATCGGTGTTGGCGTGGCACCATGGCTCGCTGCGGCAAGTGCTGGTTTTGTTGGCAGCCTGGCGCCCCTTGCCGAAGGTGGCTGACATTCTTCCCTCAACTAAATTGAAAATAAACGCCTGAGCATGAACATAACGAATGCTGCTTTAGTTAATAGCTCATATGCCCCAGCCGTTAGTACCGCCTACAGGTTCTGCCGGACAGAAATCTGACTACAAGGCAGACAGAGAGCGACTGCACGGAGCCGTCATCTGGTAATTACAGTCAGCGTTAAATTGCAGGCTCCCTAAAGCAGCACAGTTGGCAGTTTTTTCCTGTTTTGTTTTCTTTTAGATGTCGACCTGTTTTTCTACGATCCTTAACTAGGTGAATAGAGGAAATCTGTTTGCATGGTTTAGTCGAAGAACCAAGCCGGAAAAAGTGGGACCTTTTTTTCGTGAATTTTTAAAGTAATTATTTTTACCATAACGGCCTACGAGCAGAGTTGTGTACACTCCAACTTTACACCACTTTGTGTCTGTAGCATATTGCCAATTCGCGCTTATTTTCATCGACCTATACTAATTATCCTTATACATTTGTTTTATTTATTTCTTAATATTTATTAATTTATGTATATATTTTCGTACTTTTTATTATGGAAATTATTGATTGCTAACTGAACATTGTCATAGTACCTCATGATGGTCTGTAAACGTTAATAAGGGACTTCTGCTCTATGTACATGGACCGTAAACTAATAAACCTAACTAAACCTCCTCATCTTCAGAACTCTCCTCCTCGCTGAAAAATTCTGAGCTGGCTGAGCTAGTCTCTTCAGTGCACCATTCAGTATATCTTTTGCAAGCCGCTGCTGCAAAACTGTCTTCACAGTTAACATGGACTGGTGTTGTCGGTTCTTCCTTTCGGCAAACGTAGTAACCATGAGGCGACTAAGAAATGAAATGTGAGGAAGGTCAGAATTCCCTGGGAACAAAGATCAGTACGAGGTTCACGTAAAAATTTCTGCAACTAAATTTATTCCAAATCTCGGGATAAAGATGTTCCTAGCCTATGATCACAGATGTTTGAAGTATTCATCCTTATATTTAGTATATTTATTACACCGGTCAAGCCATTCGTGGAAAGCGAGAAAGCGTCAGAGAAGCCATTTAGGGGAAGCACATGTCACTTCCTTGTCCAACTCTTCCTAAGTAAGAAATATTTTTCCGCGCAGCTGTTTTTTTCAGTCTCCACAAGAAATAAGAATCGCAGAGGCCTGGGTCTGAAGAATGCTGTGAATGGCTAAGAGTTCTGAGTTTTCGTCACTCCAGGAACTTTTTCGTAAAGGCAGTGTGTGAGCTGGCATTGTCATGATGAAGAAAATAACGCTGAATTCGTTGTTCACCAGCGGACTTCTTGAGCTTGCACGCAACTTTTTTCAGACGATCTTCAACATAGAATTTGGAATTCGTCGTTTTACCTTTGGGCACTGCTGATTTCACGACAACTCACTTAAGCAAATGAAACGGAATACATCGTACGGCGGGTATAAGGTTCCTTGCGAACAGTGGTTGGCCGAGGCTCGCTTTTTCTCAACCACTGCTTCGCCTGCTGCTTGATAAGAGGCTCGAAATGATTTATCATGACTTCCTCCCCAGAAACGATCTCGGATAAGCGCTGGCGCGGATCGCTCTGCATTGCTTCAACAGATCTCGAGCAAGACGCACGCGTGCCTATTTTTCACTGTCAGAAAGCTCATGAGGCACCCACCGGCCGCAGATCTTCCATAGTCCCAGGTGATCGCGGAGAATTTGCACCGCGAACGCCTAATTAATACCAAGTTCGTACTTTATCTGTAGGAGAATAATCGAAGGTTCGTTCTTGATCAGGGCCTGCACTCGGAACACATTTGACGGGTTGACACAGTCCGTCGTCTTCTAGATCTGGGCATAACTTCCACAATTTCTCTGCCGGCCCGAAACCGCCGATGCCAGCGGTACACCGTTCCTTGGGTAGTCACATGATCCGCGAAGGTTCGTATAACGTTTTCATAACAAATAACTGTATCAACATTACTTATAAAATCCGAAAACATAACAGCTCGAATCTGATCTTTTGAGAAAGGCATGTTGTCCTGTGCTGCGTGACAAAATGCGTTTTCACCCCTTGCGGGGTAGCCATCTCTAGGGCATCAGTGTAGCCGTTTGCTAGTGTGGCTAATTTTATAATTTGCACCTTAGATTCTTCTAACTAGTGATACTAGAACTAAAAGTATCTGTTGTCCAGGGATCTAGGAATAAATCCAGTTGCAGAAATTTTTCGTTCGACTTCGTAGATAGGCTCAAAGCCGTGATGTAGGCTGCTATTTTGATAGGTTCCGAATTTCAAATGTTACTTTCCGTTCGCGAGCTTTTCACTTATTTAGTTATGTCAACTTATGTGGATCTCGTATATAAATGGTTGCTATATTGTATTACAAGTACTCCCTCTGCCCCTTTCACCCAACGGCTGCAAAAAAACAGGTGCATTGTGTCGCGCTATTCAAAAAATCTTAGATCTACTGTGCTCGTTAACTCAATAAAACTTAGCCTGCAAGGTATCATTAGAAAGAGCAGAATATTTGTCGCGTTCTGACCCAAAACAGGCAGAACTGATTGATAATCAAGAAAGTTATAAGCATAAGTTATATTCAAATATTCACTGTATGTGCAGCATGTAACCAAACGAGCTGGTTCCGTGTCAGAACCTGCTACATTTTTTGCTATTTCCGACGATACCTTGATATCCAAGTTTTATTGAGTTTAAAGAGCACAGTAGATATAGGACTTCTTTAATGTGGCGATATGAAGCACCTGTTTTTAGGAGCGGTTTAAATATGGCAGAGAGAGCACTGGTAACACAATAGAGCATCCCTTTCTATACCGGATCCCCATAACCAAATAAGAGATACGTGTGCGAACTGAAAGAAATATTCGAAATTCGGATCCCACCAAAACTTCCGCCTACAACACGGCCTACGGCTTTAAAGGAAGGGGAACAGGCAGTGACGTAAGCAGCAGTTTCGGTGGGTTCCGAATTTCGAACGTTCTTTTCAGTTCGCGCACTTATTGCTAAAAAAAATACAGCCTTTATTGCGTTTTGACCCCATGATCGCGCAAGCATGTAAGCTTGAATAATAACACATAAAACGAGTTATTTGCCCTGTAGCCGATACAAAGAACGGACTGGTTGGTGAAGAAAGATATGCAAATACACACACATACACATTTTGATATATATGTTTATTTAATTATTTATATGCGCTGTATCCCGGCATACAACCAGAAACCCACTATCATGATATACTTGAAATAATACATTTCCAAAATATAAACAAACGAATTTTCAGCTATTTTTGATTAGAGTGAGAAAAAATGGAAAGCCGGAATACCGCGTAAGATTCTAGTCAGACCAGTCCATATCTCTGTACCACCTGTATAATGTAAGAAATGAGATACAAACAAAACAAATAGGCCTGTTATAACAACGCAATGAAGGTAATTTGTAACGGAAACGATCATCAGTTAACACCAAAAGTATCGGAACAATTCAACTGGGCGTGACAGCATCGTTAGCGACCGTGCTGAGGTCGACCGGCAAGAGAAACAGCTTCACGGTAAATTACTCTTAAACACCTGATTGAAGCCTGGTACGCTCCATTCCTTACAAGATTTATTTTAAAAAATCACATAACTACAGTTGAGGGAAATAACAGCAAGATTTTTAAGGAGGCTTTGTGGATCCGGTATAGAAATGGTTGCTCTATTGTGTTACCAGTGCTCTCTCTGCCCCATTCAGCCAACGGCTCCAAAAGACAGGTGCATTGTATCGCTCCTTTTAGTGTTTTACTATTGTTTTACTACAGTAGCCAAGGCCCTAGTACAGGCTCTCATGACATGAGAAAGTTCCGCTGGCTGGCTATTCTAACTCCTGGTCTTTTTTGATTTGTATAATGGTTTTGGTTGATTTTTGAAATAGAAATTTAGATAAAAGTTTCCCACAGTGGGAATGGAAACCACGCTATATGATCTTAGGGCAGCTTTAATACCACCAGGCAAATGAGCACTACGGCTAGTAATGATTTAGTAATATTAATGATGCCACTTGCCTTCAAGAAACCTGTAAGATCCGTCCCGGTTAAAGATTTGGCAGGCAAGTGCTTCATGTTATTAGGAAGTTCATCGTCATCTGACTCGGTGCAACTGGACGCCTCATTTGTGCGGGCATCCCGCGCGTGCTTAACTCCGGATGCGCAAAATGGCATGGCCTCGCCGTGCGGAAGAAGTTTGGCGAGTGGGGTGTTTCTCAGAGCCCCCGGATTGCTGTTTAACCGGTTACGCATGAAGTCTGCGGCATCTCTGCCGAACGCTGCGGTCGCGTCCAGAAAGATCTTTTCTAAGGAGTGGAACTTGACCATGACTGAAACGCGGAGCTTGCTCTCCAAACAATCAATAACGATTTTCAACAACCAAGAATCTGTGTAATCACTCAAAAGACGGAATGTTTGTTTAGAAAATCATGCATTGGAGCTACGGTGTAACTGCAAAACTGCATGGGTTGTGTTATACGTACGCATTGTAAGTGGGTATTACACATTGCAACAAATCACCTCAGGGAAGTCTGGCCTGGCGCCGACGGTGACTGATAAGTTCGTCTGCTAGTGCGATACGATCAAGCCTAGCGTTGCTTTCAAATCAGTGCAGCATCCTGATCGCTACAATACCTTATTGTTCAGGATCCGTCAAAGGCCGACCAATCCGAATAAGAACAAACCCAGGGCCTGACTTCACTTTATCTTCATCCTGCTTGATTAAATGCAGACCAAATGCAGTTATGAATTCAAACATGAGTACAGGAAGATGGCTGACAAAAATCACGTGAAAACAAGCAAAAAGCTAACATTACTTAACCCACTTGGGGGCGAGCATCCATTCACGCACTTCAATGTTCTGGGGCCAGTTCTTAGCATTCAAACATTTTATCAGACTGATCGGGGAAAGAGTCAATACTAGCAAACAAGATTGTCACATATTCACTTTAATACGACTGCTCTCGATTCTCGAAGAGCCACAGCACACACTGACTGCCACAACACAGTTAAGTATGGCTTTGCTGCGCCACAAAAATGTTCTTCCGACCATTTTTAGCAGCATAAATAGACACAAAACTAACAACGATACAGTTAGATTCGATTACTGTTTTCAGGTCCTGTCCGTATTCCTCGGCTGCTTTGTGAGGAGTATATTCCAGCGGGGGATGCCGTGCAGGTAGAAGTCTTTCTTCTCCTTCTCCGGTTTGGTAGGGCACTTCATCAGCAGTTTCGACGTAACGATGTCTGTCTCTGGGGAGGACGGTGGAGTTTCACGTGTGCCACGAACGATTTTCTGTCTTACTACTGTAGACCACGGTCTCTCACTGCTCGACGGTATTTGGGGAGGAGGGCTGTAGAAGCATAGGGGAGACTTTTCGGCTCAGTAGGCGACAAATCCGTTTGGCTGAGGGGGTAGCTGGAACTGTTCCGGTCGCGGTTCTTGTACCAGAGCTTGACAGGGGGTGGCCATGAGCTCTCACTGCTCGACGATTTATGGGGGAAAGGACAGTCGAAGAAGTGAGGATATGATTTTCGCTCGGGAGCAGAGCCAGAAAGCTTTCAAATTCAAGTTAGCACTCTTTTAAAATTTTTTATAAATAAACGTCATTTTCGGCGAGGGTTTGACAACGTGATACTAAACGGACCCTCTTTTTACTGGAATATGAAATTTTCTGCAACAGTCGCTGTTTTTTGCGCCACAAAAGCTTTTTTAAAGGATCTCATACCCATAGTAATCCCAATTCGGAAATTTGAATACATCTGTAACAAGATGACGGAACAAAAAACTTTAAGCGGTTCTCATCGAGCTAGAACTGCACGGTCCAAAACTGTTGCAAAACTGAATGGAATATGCCAACCCAAGACCAGCTGCACCTGCCTTGAAAGTATTTGTAGACAAACTCGCTCCTCTTGTGCGTAAGCTTGTGGATCAGAATATTGAACAGCAGGGACGCATTTGCCACCTTGAGAGTGAGATTACCCGACTCCAAAAATCTGTGACACCAACTGGTACTGCAAAAGAAGCCCATTCTCGCCCGCAAACTGGTGCATTTCAGCAAAACTACGCGAGTGCTGCCACAACCGCTGCGAAAACATGCGCACCAGTCTTGACACCTGAGAATGCTGCGATCAGAATGGGGGAAACAAGGGAGCGTTGGACCACATCGAAAAGGATCTTTTGAAATGGATGCCAGATGCTGCTTCGCGATTCAACATGAAAGGAGTGTCGCGCATGCAGAACAACAACATTGTTCTTCGTTTCTGTGACCAAAAGGATCGGGATCAAGAAGAACGGAGCTGGATCGCCAAAAAGGTGCCCTTGACATAAAGTTCAGTGACGTTAAAACTTGTACGTCGCGTATGATTATCAGACGTGTGCCTAAGGACATATCAGCTGAAAATTTTCATCAGATACTGATAAAGAAAAGTAGTATTCTTTCGGAGGTGAAAAAACTGGGCAGTAAAAATGAATCAATCAATACGTGTGCTTTCGTTATTGACGTAAACAAGGACTCGTATGCATCTCTGAAAAAAGCTGGCAGTGTGAAGTTTGATTTCTCGATGTGTCCGGTTGAACACTATGTCTTAAGGTGCTTTAGCTGTAACGGAAATGGCCATGTCGCTAAAAAGGAAACTATTTCAGGCCCCATATTCAAAAAATTACCAAAACGTTTATGTAGACGCACAGTGCCCCTGTGAACTCTAAAAAAATATTT
>JAQGAU010004585.1:0-11388 GCA_034698045.1 Paramacrobiotus richtersi | reverse complement strand
GGGCTGGGCGCCATGGGGAGGGAAATGTTGCCGAGTATTGTGGGGGATAGTAACAAGGATTTGTCTAGTAAGCCCGTAGAAGGGTCGGGACTGAGTCCAGCAACGCTCCAGCAAGCGGCCGGGAACCTGCCGCCGCCAGTCATGATGCCCAATCCGTTTGGCGATCAGCCGTCCCATGTTCCCGTGGGAATGCCGGTACTGAAGGCGCCCGCCGTCGATTCACGGCCTCCACCTGCTCCAGTTGCAATGGCTTAACTTTATACACTGGTTTTTTGCAATTTTTTCGAAATAATGCTTATACGTTAAACTGTATGTGTTTGAGATGGCATCCTGTTGTATCGGTGGGGACTTTTGTTGTGCATGACCTTGTTTTCCCGCTTGTTCGTGGTACAGTTGTCATTGTATTGCAGCCTCCTCGGAGCGCACCCCACCTGTGCATGGATGTTTTACGCGAAACTGATCTTTGCAGTACGTTTTAGTACTGGCACTTGGCTCAACCAGCTCTGTTCAATAAAATGAATAAATTTCTGAATTAAATAATCTTTCTGAAGTTTTCCTAAATAGCGCAATAATCAACGACACATGAATAGCCGCCGAAACTGGTACATATCGTGGCCGAAAGTGCTGAGTACAGAGTTGTGAATTCCGTTCGGAAATGGAATGGAAGTTCCGTCTTTGTGTCTGGCTGATTCAGCGCAGTCGAGTCACTGCTATGTGACGTCGCGCTGCAACCTGGCCGATCGAGGCCACCTGTGAACTTGTCAATAATAATCATTTGTGAATCGTAGAATCGAGGAAGGCTTTCGTTCGCCTCATCATTTAATTAGGAATTCGACGTTTTCGTTTATCGAAACATACGCTTTTTCTTCAAGATGATCGTCAGATTGTAATCTTGCTCCTTTCGAGGCAGACGTGGCATCGCAAGCGAGGCGTTGATTGTTGACATGTTTGGCTGTTTGCGTTGGAACAGCGATTGCTGAAGGACCGACGAAAGCGGAGGTAATTGGGCCTAATTATCCGCGGATAACTGGATTTTATTCGAGCTGAAAGATGTAAGCATGACGTGACAACAGGTTGGCCGTTTTGAATTACTGAATGGTAGTTCTGTTTTTATTAGTTTTCAGAAACTTATTAAATACAAATATTATTGTATTAACTGATTAATATTTGAAAATATTTATTGATCTGCAAAGTTGTTTTTTATCCCGGAAAATCAGTGTAAAACACAACGAAAAATATTAATTGAAAAAGTGATATTTGTTTATAACCAGCAACGTAGTGGCATTCTTCGTTTTTTACTTTACTTATTTTAACTGTTTTCTTCAAATGAAAAAGCTGGTTTTTGTTTTGTCGAGTTCTCTGTCGATGTAAGATTTGATCGGTTATACTGATGTTTCGCCGGGTAATTTGAGTGAGTTTGCTTCGTCAAGGCCGTTTGGGACTATTTTGATACCAGTCGGCGTAATTATCAAACAGACTTCAAGGTTGCTGTCTCTGCGCTTCAGGGAGATTTTTGCGAACAATTTCCTGTTTTTTTGGGTGTTTTGCTTCTACACTTTTGATGGCTTATCACGGTGATAATTTTTGTTTACAAATTTTGTAGCAGAAGTGTCTCATTACAGATCGTGTAATTTCAGATGAAAATTGTAAAAAGTATTAGAAAAGAATGTCAGAAAAAGTAAGAAAGAAATATTTTAAAAAAGTATGGAATTTCTCATTTTACGAACATGTAATCTTAGATAAAAATTTTGAAAAATTATTAAAAAAATACTGTACAAAAATATTATGAAATATTGTAAAAAACGTGTAAAAAGACTCAGATCACAAATGAGATACGTTTGTTAAAAAATTTGTGAAGAATAGTGATAATTATTAAAAAGTCAGAATGAAAGATGTTGTACTGTGCGTATGAAATATTGCAGATTTATAACGGACTTCCGAATGATCAACGCGCTAGTCCTCCTCCAGCGGTGTGGCGGATTGTTGAAAGAGTGCATTATCTAAATATTACCGACCCATGGCGCGCCGGAAGTGTATGTCCGGGATTTTTCAGATACTAACCTCTCCGCGCAGTGTTTGATCGGCGTTTTTATCGGGATTCTTGGCGAATATTCTCAGCATGATGGACGGATCATTGTATTCAGGTATACTAAACGGAAGTGTTTGTAACGGTGTTGCGTGTTGTCTGAACAAGTGGAGCATGATGTGAATTTAGTTTATGTAAGGCAAGTGATGAATTAATCATTCTGCGTTGAAGAACGGCTGAAAAAGTGAAATATTGCATAGTTTTTGTGGAAAATTATTGTACCGATATTGGTCGGCTTTTTCCATTGCTTTAAACTTGTTTCTGAGCTAATTTTTTGTGTAATTAAGTTTGCAGTTAAACTAGATTTAGACGTGTTTAAGTTTTGAAAATTTTATTTAATGAGGTGAAATTAATTTTAAATATGTTTAAATATATAAAATATATATTTAAATATTTTAAATATAATCGTTTTTATTTTAATTCAATTTTTGCTGTGATACGCAGCCTAATTTCGAATAAACATGTTAGGATTTTTTCGGATGTTTCATTTATAATTTGGCAGCAGTTTATTCTTCAATATTCTATTTGGAAACTTATTTCTTCGAATTTGTTTGTACTCGTCTGATAATGTTTTTGAATTTACCTCTGACATATATAATTTAGAGTCAGTTAGTTTTAGCGAAGCTTGGGAATGCGTTGATCGTCATATTCACGGGAATAAAAATGATTTGATCAACTTGCTCCAAATAATTTAACGATTTAAATACAGCCTTGTAGTGTGAAAAAGCTGAACTTTGCGCTAAAAATAAGCCCATGACTTGAGCATTTTATGGTATTTTTTGCCGGATATTTTTCACGAGCAAGGTGATTTTACGAGTTTGTTCAACGCCGTCGGAGGAGGTTTTGTGGCGGAATAAATGTGCGTTGATCAAGTGGCCGGCATAATGCGCCGGTTATGGGGCGGCGCTTTAATAGCGATAATGCTAACGCGGGCGCCCATTATGGCGTGAATAATGATCTTGATCGGGCAGAATTGAAGCGGTGCGTGGCCCACATCTGACTGATCGGCTGGTGGTTGTAGACGAGCATGTGTCCTTGTCCGAGGGGGACAAAGATCGCCTGGACGAGCTGGAGCGACGAGTCAATGCCCAAGGTATTCATTGTATTTTTTTAAACTCCGGTATATTGCTCAGTTAACTGGTTTTCATTTGTACTGTAACAAATTACCTTTTGTTATTTTCTCAGCGCTGTATTTCACAGTTGTAACATGTTTAGTTTTATGATTTCAGATTAATTAGATTTTTGGTAAATAAAAAATAAAAAGTAAATAGTAATAAAATAATGTTTGCACTTACTGTCAGAAAGTGTTTGTCTGAACAGAATGGTGATCGTAGTGTACAGTAATGGCTTGAAAATGCGGATTCCTGAGCGCAGTAATTAACTGGCTGTTTTATCCAGATTAGTTGCTTACATGCTTTCTTTAATCTATTAACCCATTTTTTAATTAAATATTGATCGATTGAATATGCGGTAATGATTTATATCAATTAGGAAATAAAGAATAATTGAATGCAATTAAATAAAGAAAGCTAAATTTGTGGATACACGGGCAGACCGTTGTGTAATTACTGACACTGGTGCTCCGTAGCGGACGAGATCATCCTGCTGCGCAGCATCGTGGCCGACCTGGTCAAGCGCGTCAACGACCTGGAGGCCAACCCCTCCCGGGGCCGCGCCAGCACCGGCAGCACCACCCTGACCCTGCCGACCAAATCCTCGGCCGGGCGCTCCTCCTCGCGCCCCGCCCCCACCACCACCCCGACCGCGGGGCGCCCCAGCCACCACCTCTCCACCGAGTCGCTGCAGTCGGCCTCCTCCACGCTGCAGCGGACGCAGGGCCTGGGCATGCGGACGTCGCCCTCGGTCGACCGGCTGGGATTGAGTACGGGAAGGAATAGCGTGGGGAAGACGGCCAGTCCGGTCACGCCGGCGTCGGCCAGGGCCGGGACGGGGGGCACGATGAGGAAGTGGACGTCTAATTCGGATTTCCAAAACGGGTAGGATCCGTCTTGTGCATGTGTGATCCGCTCACTTCCTTTTTTTTGATTAATAGTTTCGTATTTCAAACTGAACGCATTTGACTTGAATTAAAATAACTTAGAGATTAAATTAAACAACGTAATGGATTGTTTATTCAATGAACTGTTGATTTAATTGCTTT
This sequence comes from Paramacrobiotus richtersi, assembly GCA_034698045.1. Taxonomy (NCBI): domain Eukaryota; kingdom Metazoa; phylum Tardigrada; class Eutardigrada; order Parachela; family Macrobiotidae; genus Paramacrobiotus; species Paramacrobiotus richtersi. The sequence goes on along the minus strand of JAQGAU010004585.1, from coordinate 7,141 downwards.
TCTGTTTAATCGTTTTAATAACCGTCGAAATGCGTAATTACTTCAATCTACAATTTATTTACACCATTTTTACAACTAATAATTTAATATCCATGTTGAAACGGTCGACCGTGGTCCCATAGTAGCAATGTACGCTGCCAAAAGAGTTGTTCTGTTACGAAGATGTCATGTTCTTGGCCGTGCTTGAACGATTACCGTTTAAATTCATAGTGTAGTGGCCGGATACTGCTTCCTTCTAAGGTGGTAATTCTGGTCAGCCTGCCGTGTTTCAGATGTGTTCGCTCGAGCAGTATTTGTCTGCTTAAAAACAGGATTAAATAAGGGAATTTAATTAATAGCATGCACAGAACGGATGAGAAAGATTTTAACAGAATAAACCAGCAGAATTGTAGCAAAAGAAATGGACATCGTTATGCTTTGTTAATTGTGCTGTGTTTGTGTTTGTATAGCGTGATTGTGACGGTGTTGTTGCAGTTCCAGTCCAACGGTCCATTCCCACGCCCCGCCTTCCCTCTCCGTCTACCACGCGGCGCCACAACATCAACCACAGCAGTCGCAGCAGCAGCGGCGTTTCAGTTCGCAGTCGCACTTGACGGACACGCCGCTGGCCACACCCATCACCACCTACGCCCACTCCCCCACGGGACTCCACAAACCCGCTGCGGCGCTGCATAAAGAGCCCGTTTTCAATCCAGGTACAATTCATTTGTGCAGGCGATAAAGTGCGACCCGGTTGCTTGGTCGCTTTCCAAATACGTGCGGAAAATAACAGCAGCGGAAACAAAATTCTTGTACAAATTACTGAGTTAAAGTAGTCTGAAATCGTAGAACAGTGGCTTAGGATTTTCCGTACAACTACCGTTCATCTCAGTGAACACTGAACAGTCATTTCGTGTACTGTGAGATTCAAAATGTTGACAAAATTCTCTCATATTTTTACATAGTCAGATCGCCGTTTTTGGGGAATTTTGTCCTTTTGGGGAATTACTTGTAAACAAATTTATTAACAATTGAACTAGCTCTCTGTGGAACACTTTACAGATAAATGTGAACAATATTGAATAGAATATTGGTCGAAACCTTTGGAGTTACCATTCCGTCTCAGTTTTGACGGGGTTGTCGGTCTAATCAAAATTGGTGTGTGTTGTAGATGACGGTTACCTGCACGTGAACATTCGCGGCAAGGGCATCAACTTTTACGTCCCCTCCGACGAGTGCCTTACCCAGTCTCTGAGCAAACCCAATCCCGCGCCCAGTGAGCGACTCAAACTGGAATGGGTGTAAGGAACATCTGTTACTGAATTAATCATTATTTCATTATTAATTAAAATGTTTGTTATAGTTATGAATAGTATGTGTTCCTGCTTATGTTAATTTTGGTGTATTAAAAATATTCTGTATTAATGTATTACCAATAATTATACTTATCAGGTATATTAATTTCGATGTATCTGAAATAATAATTTACTTATGTATCACTGCTAATTATTGTTGATCTGTTTTTACTTCATTTTTTGGTATTTGCACTAGTTGTCATATTTCTCAACATTATGTGATTTTATTGTGGATGGAGATGACATTGTGTGGTTCACAGGTATGGTTACCGTGGACGGGACTGCCGGTCCAATCTGCAATATATTGCCACGGGGGAATGCGCCTATTTCATCGCGTCGGTGGTGGTGCTGGTTAATTTCCAGGAGGAACTGCAACGGCATTATCTCGGCCATACGGACGATATTCGCTGGTAATATAACACAGCAGTTGCTGGCAAAGTGTTCTGTCCATCTAAATATATTTTACACATTTTGAAAACAGATTTTAAGTCAACCAGTATAGTTTAATTTAGTTGAAACTTCAGGTAAATTAGTTGCAGTAATGGTTAACTTCTTCGAAAATTAACCGCAGTCGCCTTTGCGGTTGTGTTATTTTTCTGCTGTTTATTCTTCCAGTTCTGATGACCTTCATAATTTTTTTATCATTATGGTCTTACCGGTGGTTACTTATTCTGTGTGGTTTTTCATGTGAACTTTTGTTCCTTGCCAAATTTTTGAATATATTTCCGCTTCTTTTTGTGTATTTTCATTCTGTGCTGCTTATGATTGATTGATGATAAAGTGGTGTATTTGTTTAGCATTGCTGTGCATCCGAATAAGCTGACCATCGCATCGGGCCAAACTGGCCATCCGGACCGCAAACCGGTACGCTCCTCCTTTATCAACGCTACCTTGCACTTTTCGCATGTAACTACGTCGTAGAAACGAAACGCGACATCCCCGACCAACAGCATCGATGGCGAGAAAATTGTGAGTAAATTAGCAGACAGTATGGAGTGCTGGTGATCGTAGTGCAGTGGCTTTAATCACAAGGCTATCCAACAGGTTGATAACAGCAAAGGAACAATATATACTCGGACAATTTTAGTCTTTTTCCGTTTTGCATGTGTGACTTCCTGCAATTTCCATTTTGATCAGTTTTGTACCTGATTTTTGAACAATCTACTCCTGTAAGCACTTTGTCGTTAAAATGCCTGGTATTGTGTTCTGATATATATTTCACTTACAAATATTTATTTTGTCATATTCATTTGCATGAACTATAATTATTCTCTCTAGGTGCACGTGCGCATCTGGGACGCGGTGACACTGAACACGTTGCACGTCCTGGGCGTTAACGGGGAGTTCGAGCGGGGCTTCAGTGCGCTGGCCTTCTCGCGCATGGACGAGGGGACGTTGTTGGCCGTCATCGACGAGTCGCCCGAGCACCTCCTCAGTCTGTGGGACTGGCAGAAGGCCGGCTCCCGCGGTGAACGCATCGCCATGGTCGCCGTACGTTATTTCGTTTCCCCCTTATCTGATCATAGTTTGTATCATTTTCTTATCCAGTCTTGCTCGTAGTGTGGATCGGATCCGGTATTTGCTGGTGAATTCCACCCGTCAGTTCCCAGTCTCCTCGTGACGTGTGGCAAGAGTCATATCAACTTTTGGAATTTGGATGGAAGTACGTTGGCGTTGAATCGCATCGTTGGAGTGTTTGAAGTAACGCTTTTTCTCGGATATCGACTGATCTGGTTGAGCTGGAAAGTTTTCTTTGGTGTAGAAAATCGAGCGACCAAAGTTCATTTTGTGCCTGTGCTTCAGCGAGAATGGTGATATTCTGACGGGTGATTCCAATGGCAACATTATCTCATGGGGACGAGGTAATCATATGCTTCAGAATAAAGCAATTGAGTGTCTCGTAATAATCACGTAGAACAGAAAGGAGCAATTGTGAATAAATAAGCTTTGTAAAAAGATTGCGTCGAGTACGACAAAACCGACAGGTTTTTCCCTTTTGTCGGAACCGCAACCGCTCGGGCTTCGCTTACGGTTGAGTTTATTTTTGTCTGCGCGCTCATCAACTGGCGTTTCGTTAGCAGGAATTGCCTTCATTACTTTAAACAGTTTTCAGTCGTTTTTTCCACCAGTTCTGAGTCTTCTTACAATTTTTTTTGCTGTTGGTTGATAGCCGGTAATCGGATGCGGCAGATCATCTCCAACGCCCATCCCGGCGGCGTCTTCGTTGTCATGTCCAGCCCGGATGGTCAGGTCGTCTCCGGGGGGAAGGATCGCCGGATTATCTTGTGGGATCAGGGATTACGGCGGGCGGCAGCCGAGTTTGAGGTATGTGTTTCGTCTTCATCCGTTAACGATTCCGTTTACTGACTCAGATTGTAGTTTCTGCTTACTCTCCTCTATCATCGTTTATTTTATCATCGTCGTTTATTTCGTTCGCGTACTTGATTTCGGCATCTCGTGTGGTTTTGGCTTCGTGGAAAGTCGTAGGCTGTTTTCGTTGTGTGTGTAATTTGCTTTGGAAGTTTATGTGGCCTTATTCAGTTTTTGATGTTTGAATCTTTATCTGTCTGTGTTTCCAGTTATTCTTGGGGTTTTCGAATAATGTTTGGACTTACATTAATTGCCAGACGCTAAATGCCATTGTGAGAATTTGTTAGGCACAGACACAGTCGATGTTCGAACAGTTGTGCAACCGCATGGAAGCCGTAGAATAGTCACTTCAACTCGAGCTACTAGTACTGCCTCTTCTTAGATATCCGGTTATTCAGTTGCTTGCTGTTTGATAATGGTTGCTTCTGCTATAGTTTTCTCGTCGAATTTCAAGTAGTCATTTTTGTAGTTGCTTGTATGACTTTGAGCAGACCAGCTGTTTAATATTGTGAATGACTGTTGCAGCTGCCGGAGAGTCAGGGTACAGCACGGTCTCTGTGTCGGGATTCGGATGGACAGCTGCTGATTGGAACCAATCGCAACTGTATCCTACAGGGAACACTGCACAGCGGCTTCACCATCGCCGTTCATGTATGTGCACAATACTTATGCTATGTACCAGTTGTATAGGCCGGTAGCCTAATTGCAAGTCATCAAGTTGTGAATCTGTGCTCGTTTGTGAGAAATCATAAAACGCTTCAGCTCTCTGCTCAACAGCGGTTCTGGGCTTTTGAGTAAAACCTACGCAACGTTCGGTACTCGTACCACTACCGATGTTACAGTTACATAATTGTAAGTCTACTACATAATTGTAAGTCTTGATACATCCTGCTACTATGTGTAGTTACAGCGTTGCAATTCTTTGGTTTCATTAATGTATACTACGTCAGTTATCCAGGATCCTGAAAGTGCGTGTATCCTGTATAGGGTCATTTCGACGAGGTGTGGGCGCTGGCAACCCATCCCAACAACCATCAGTTCGTCACGGCCTCCTACGACCACTGTCTGACCTTGTGGAGCGCCGAGGAGAAGGTGCCCATCTGGACCACGGAGATGCCGGTACGTCGACATGTCGCGGAAAGATGCTCGCGAGGATAAACTGCAAAGGTGGTTTGACTGTAGGATGGCGTGCATGCGCTGTGCTTCCACCCGGACGGAGATCTGATCGCCATTGCCACCGTGTCGGGACGCTGGTACGTCCTTGACACCATCTCGCGGGATGTGGTCTTCACGCAGGCGGTGGCCGAGGAGGCGCAGGATCTGCTCTCTTGTATCAAATATTCACCAGGTTGGTCTCGGTAGTATATTTCTGCACTGCCACAGCGTGTAGACGATTTATGTTGTTATTGTTTTTATGATTTATGATACTTACTTGTGTACACTGGATTATGTTTTACTTTATACTGTACATTATTTTTTGACCACAGTTTTTCTTTCCCATAATCTGTTGGTTTTTTTCGGTACTGTTCATTGTATTTGATGACAGTTAACCAGGTGAAATGTTGTAGATGGACGTTTTGTTGCCGTGGCCTCCGTGGACCGTGCCATCTACGTGTACCAAGTAATGGACGGCGGGAGTAAATGCATCAAACTGGGCAAGTGTCTGGGTCACAGCAGTGCCGTGCTGTGTTTGGACTGGTCCGTGGACAGCCAGTACTTGCGCTCCAATTCCGACAACTTCGAATTGATCTACTGTACGTTCCCTTCGTATTCGTGGACCGTATACCGTACAATTGCAATCGCGAATCATATATTCAGTTTGCAGCTATTGAGTTTTTATTCTAATTTTTGATCTGTCTTCCCACGAGTAAGATTACAGAAATTGAACGATCTGTGTTACGGCGTTCTCGAGAAATGTACTCGTACCGTCACTACGAAGATCATTCATTGTGTGGTACTGTATGCACCATCTCGTAGCACGCTATTGTCAAAAATGCTTGAGAAGCAATAAGTTCATTTCAGACCGCTTGTCTGTTAGAAAATCGGTAGTTTACTGGGAATTTCTCGAATCGTATAGACAAAGTATAGGACGTGTGAAAGCAGAATGTGACTGGGTTTAGCACAGTTTTAAGGTAGAAATGTATGAATGGGGAGAAATGAAGGGGAGTATGCTTGACAGGGAATCCGGCGACGTTGAAGCAGATCAACAACCCGGCGCTGTGTCGCGACGTGGAGTGGGAAAGCTGCAACTGCATCCTGGAGTACGGGGTGGCCGGGGTCTGGAGCGAGACGGTGCAGGCGTTGAGTGTGGATTGTTCCGGCAGTGATGGGCCGTCGCGGGTGCTGGCGGTGGGGGACGACGGGGGCAAGGTCAAGCTCTTCACCTTCCCCGCCATGTCGCTCAAGGTACCCATTACTTAAACATATACCAGCAAGTTTTCATTATCCTTGTTTTTTTTATTATTTATGCGGTTGGAGTCCTGTTTCGTGTTTTATTTTCGGTTTATCTTCTACTCTTTTTTTAAAGCCATACATGATTATTATATTCCATTTTTATCGTATATTTGCGCATTAGCTTATTCGGCGATCAAGATATGTACTCGGTATTACAAAATTCAGGTAGCCTTCCCGAGTATTGCTGTGTTGATCTCTTGGAGTTGTGAATCAGTTTGGTGCTTATTGAACTTTCTCCTTCTGTATCCATCTCCAATTTTATTTTGTTGTTTCACTGGAGTTAGTTTTTTTATCGGTTTAGGTTTGTTTATTTAATTTGTAGCCAGTTAATTATTTATGGTTTTATTTAGTATTTCTATTTGTAACGACTGTACTCAGCATTTTGTTGTATATTTTTTATTGCGGCTCCGTAGTGATATCTTTCGCTTTTTGAGTTTGATTTCATTTTAATGGACGGCTGAAACGATTAAAAAAATGTACGAATAAAATGGAGTAGAAGTATAGCAATACGCAACCAGTACCTTGTACTGCTAACAGCATGGAAACTGTAGAGTAGTGACTGCATAATTTGATAAAATCCATCATCTTCCTTAGCGGGTTCTGGTTGTGTAACAGATACATTGTAGTTTTTGTAGGAAATCATTTTTGCGCAGGTTTTGATGTAAATTGCAGGCTGTAATTTCTATCCTTTGTTTTGTTCCTTTGCTTCTTCCTAATCAGCCTCTGTTTCTGCAGTCGCAGTGTCACAGTTACAACGGCCACAGCAACCACGTCAGTTCGGTGCGGTTTCTGCACGACGACAGTCGATTGATTTCCACGGGCGGTCGTGATGCGTCCGTGCTGCAATGGATCTGCGAGTCCAAGAGTGTCAATCTGGGATTTATTTAAAGAATTTATATTTATTCGTCGTTCGGTTGGAATGTTGCTTGTCCGAGTTTTGAACGGTTTCAAAGTGGGTTTATACAGCCGCCATGACGGAGAAT